>JAPYYX010000976.1:0-44997 GCA_030522605.1 Cremastinae sp. B BG-2022a
TTGGAAATGTAAAAATTGGGCTCACGATTCATGTGCTGGAGAAGGAAATAAAATACTCAAAATGTACGTCTGTGATTATATATTACAATCAATTATGAAGAGGAATGTGAAAAAAAAGAAAATTTTGGTGACTTAATTTTTTTTCAAAAATTTGGGGTGGCCCGCCGTGCCCCCAGGGGCCCGCCTTGCCCCTCACTCCCCTATCAAAATTTTTTTTTTTTTCACATTTTTTTTCATAATTATTTACAATATATAATCACAGACGTACATTTTGACCATCTTATTTTCTACTCCAGCACATGAATCGCGGAGCCCAATTTTTACATTTATTGCACTGAATCCATGACTCCACGGATTCAGAGTATAAATCTGAGCAGAAAATGCAAGCTGTGTCATCTACAGCCTTTTTGGAGTTGCCTTTTCCCTTTCCTTTCATCGTTTTCCGGCACGATTCAGAATTTTTTTCTCGATTTGTTTTTGCTCAGCTAATGAGTTCCGAAATGGTGAGCCGGTTATAATTGCTGCACTATTTTCTTTTGTTTTGCAGGTAGAACTTCGAAATTGACTTTCCATCATGGGAAACATAGTGTTCGGAGAAACAACGAACCAATCTATTTTTCTCCATATCTCTTGGATATGTAAAAAATCGCTATCCTCTGACGAATTATCATCGCCCAAAACACCTTTTAAGAATTGACGGTTACGTTCATCAAATGTAGTTTTTGATGAATGAGCGATGATTTCTTCTTCAGATTCAATAACGATTATTTCGGGCTCAACTGTTGTTTGATCGACATCCATAACAGAGATGGAGCTCATTCTAATACGGCTCAATTGCAGCAATTCTCTGTCTTCAGGATCACTATCAATATCAGTATTGAAATTTTTCTAATAGTGTTCTCAACATCGGTCGTGTTATCAGCGTCAGCGATCGTATTAGCATTGGTACTGATTTTTGTGATGCCAAACTATTGGCACAAGACTAGATAAGCGTAAAAACAAAAAAATTCTGACAATAAATTTTGTAGGGGGCCCGTCGTGCACGACATTTTCCAGTTTTTATTTTTTAACGGACGCAGCGTATTAACACCGAATACATGTTGAGGAACTTAAAAGAAGTGGAATGCATATTTCAAAAAATTCACTTTTTAATGTTGGCTCTTATAAGACATTACAAAAAAATGCGATTATCAAAAATAAATAACACAACTACTAGACGGTCGATCTCGTTCAAATTTCAGCACAAGTCGCTTACTGTATCTATTTATCTATATGCCTAATTTCATCAAAAAATAATTTTAACGTGTAAAGCAATAGAACCTCCTTAATGCCAGAAAAATTCCATCGCTAAAGTTCATTTTGGTAATTTTAACGATACATTGAAATGAACTATCTTTTTCAGATTGTCCATATTGTTGATTTCAATTTTTTGAAAGAAAGCTGTTTATATGTAGGCGATAGATGGAAGGGTAAAGCTACCGGAAATTCATCGCAATCGGGCGATAACAAAAATCGTTCTCTCACGTTCGTTCGCTCATTCGTTCAATACCGGTGCACAGTGATGTTTAGCCATACGGACGAACGAATTTTTCGTTCGCTTCCTCTCCACGGCAAACACGTTTCCTTCCTCTGGCAAGCTTCATTTTTCTACTTTTCCCAAAGACCTTTTTTTCTCTCTCCCGTTTTTCTCTTCTGTTTCTTCATACTCGCGAGAAAGCCCGAAAATGGAGCACACGGTGCTCACACTATCTGTTTTTTTTTCAACGTTTTTCCTCCGTCTGTTCCGTATACACCGCTCAGGAAATTTTTCTTCCTCTCTCTCGCGTCTCGTTTTCGCGCACGCCGAAAGGAAAATCTCGCTTTATTTCCCAGGATACCGGTTGACCTAGAGAAAAAATGAGAGAGGAAAGAGTTTATTTCACGTCGTAGCTTGCGCCAGACAAAATGCACACCGCAGGATATCCTCGTGCTCGAAACTGCAGTGATTGCAGTTTTATACAAGCCGTATTGCACATCGCGATTCCTTTTCTATCCTCTCCTATTTTTCTCTATGCTCCTTCTCACTCTATTTCTTCCCGTCTTTCTTTTTTTCCTCTTCCCATTTTTGCCTCCTCTCATTGGAAAAAGGCTCAGAAAAATATTCCAGCTTTTAGTTTTGTTAAATATTTTTTATATTTTTAAATTACACTTAACAAACAAATAATGAGAAAAATTTATTATAAATTTCTTCTTTTCGTTCAAAATCAATATTTTTATTCTATTACAGAAAATTGTTACGAAATTCTAACCTATAAAACATTAACAGAATAAAAAAATCGGCCAAAAATTTGTTTAAATGCAAGTATTTGGTATTATGCAGAACGTTCAAAATATGCTTATTCGCAATAGAAAATTATTTTGGTATTAGGAACAAAAAATAGAATTATTGAAATTTGTCTAAACAAATTATGAAAATTGATAGTAAAAATTGTTTAAATTTAAAAACTCGACCGCTGTCTCTCTCGGATCACAAAATTGGAACTTCTCGATTCCGTCGATCTATTTATATTATATTTTCCCTCGAGTAACAAGGTTCCTTGAGGCGATGTATAGATATATATATATGAGCGAGAAAACCTCACGATCGTTCTAACGAAGCTCGACCTTTTTTCTTTCCTCTTTTTTTTATTCCTCGTACTCTTATTCCCGTCGTCCCCAGCTCAACGCCCATCCTCTGTTTTTCACGTCTCTTTTCCGTTTCCCGATCATATTCTACGACGCGCTTAACTCACCGATAATTTCTCGAGGCGTCAGAACTAATCGATCAATATGCAGGCTCTTTTTTTCTCTGCTGTTTCTCCTTTTTTTAATAACCTCTATCTTGTTCTACACAGCATGACCACGATGAGACCAAAAAAGGGTAAAAATCTCGTCGAACGATAAAAATATTCGCAAACAAAACACTAAACCTTTTCTTCGCCCGCTTAAAGAAAAATCCACTGACATCTGCATCTGACGTAAGACCGATTGCGAATCTCTCGGAACTGTCAAAGATTTTGGAGTGGCTATAGTCTTTAACTAGGTATCCGAATTTCTAGAGGAAAACCACTTGCTAAACCCATTTCAATCGGGCTATAGGAAAAACTTGAGCACACAAACAACGCTCTTAAAGATATGTCACGATGTGAGAAATGCACTTGATCGTAGAATGGTCATGATACTCATCCTCTTTGACTTCTCGAAAGCTTTTGATACGGTTCCACACATAATACTTCTGCAGAAAATGCGACTTCTGGGTTTCTCTGACAGCGCACTCAAACGGTTCTTTTCGTATCTATCAGATCGGTCCCAGGCGGTCATCGATGACAGTGGTTCTTGCTCAAGCTGGAGGACAACCAATTCTGGTGTCCCTCAGGGCTCAGTGTTGGGACCCCTTCTTTTCTCAATGTTCATCAATGATATAGGTGCTGGTCTCAGACGTACCAAGCACCTAGTCTATGCGGATGACACACAAATCTATTTATCATGCCCTTATGAGGATCTATCTGAGTCGTTGGTCAGAATGGCCTAGGATGCAAAAATTATTACTGATTACGCGCTATCACGTGGCCTTTCATTAAATATTTCCAAGTCCAGGACAATTATCATGGGTAGTGGCTGCTACATCAATCGCATAGAATACAATACGTTACCTAGCATTATCGTGAACGGCACTCAAATACCGTTTGTCAGCGAGGTTCACAATCTAGGTGTTATTTTCACTTCAAATCTTCACTTCAATTTTCACTATCTTGGAAACGTCAAATTTTGGCTGTATCAAGTAAAGTGCATTACACACTTTACAAACTCATGCACAGGAAACATTCACTCTCTCAGACGCTCAGGAAGACACTGGTTACCACCTTGATTCTCCCGATTCTTGACTACTGTTGTCTCGTGTATAATGATATGACAGAAGAACAGGACACACTTTTGGAGCATCTTCTCAACACATGTACCCGACTTATTTACAACGTGCGTAGAGTGGAACACATTTCACCTGCAGAGAAAGGCTGGCGTGGCTGCAAGTAAGTTCGAGACGGAAATATTTTGTGGGCATTTTGGTTTTCAAATTACTAAAAGGGCATACCCCATTATATATGCGTGATCTTTTTCCAACAGTCTTACCTTCGCGCCCTACACGTGTTCTGATTCCTGCTACTTTTAAGATTCCTTTCTGCAAAACCACGGCGTTTCAAAGAAGCTTTCTTGTAGCAGCTATGTATTTCTGGCATTCTCTGCCTCTAAATGTAACGGAATCGAATTCCCTGGGCTCTTCTAAAACACGGTTGTATGCACATTTACTAAGTAGAGATGCGAGTATATTGTAATGCTTGGGTCATGCTGAGATCATGTTGAGTGTGCCACCTATTTGCTTTTTGTAGTTATTTTTATATTTTGCATGCTTGTCTGCCGAGTGCTGATTTGACTGCAGCAACTGTTTGCGGATTTTTGGGCTATCGCTATTATATTATATTCGAACTTGCTTACTCCGGTACTTGCCGCATGTGTCGTAAGTTTTCGCACTCACAGATTTTATATTGTTTCTGTTATATAGCTTTGTTATATTTTTATTCATATTCTCTGTATTTTTTATTATATTACTTTATTACTCACTGGTATGTTCAACCTTGCCTACGGAAGTGCTGTTCCATGGCATAAATAAATATTATTCATCCATTTAAACCGAGATAAGGTTTTTCGAGGTTCGACAACTTCGAGAATAGTCCAGTCGGGTTAGTCGAAAAAATGGCTTTAAATTGCATTAATTCTAAGCCGCAAAATAATTTTTACCGTTTTTGTTGTAAAGTGTGGAAAATAAAAAAGTTAGAAGGGAAAAAAAGTTGACCCTTATATCAAATGGTGGCTCAAGCGGCGCTTAAAAATAGTCGAGTTTTTGATTTTAGCCTCCCACTGACCCCTCCTAAAGGTGGGTGCAATTATTTTGTGGCCTCGATCTGAGGTTTTTCCTCACATTCGAAGTGGACTTAGCATTTAATTCCATTAGCAAAAGTTATTGCAAATAAATTAGAGAAAAACATACTCGAAATTCAAGTCGATCCTACGTAAAGTTCATTTGTTTTATAATAAACAAAATCATGAAAATTTTTGTCTTAAAATGTTGTAAAAATTTAATTGAAGCTTCTTTCATGTTATATAAAAATGTGTGCAAAATTTCAATAAGCTTCGCCGACCGAAAAATCGAGATACTCGTCGTTGAAACGGTGATATTCAACACCGGCTCTTATGGGAGGTTGCGAAAAATGACGATTTTTAAGGATAAATATCTTACCGATTTTTCAATCGGTAACAGCCCCTGAAATTTCACACAGTTGTACATATGACATCAAAGGATGTTTCTGCAAATTTTCAGTGAAATCTGAAGATAACGGTTTAACACAAGGAATACCTTAATGCAATTTAAAATTCTAACCCGACTAGACTGGAAATCCAGAAGAAACATCACGGAATGCATCGGCCCAGGTCTTCTGCAGTTATCCCGTGTCCATGTGCAA
This sequence comes from Cremastinae sp. B BG-2022a, assembly GCA_030522605.1. Taxonomy (NCBI): domain Eukaryota; kingdom Metazoa; phylum Arthropoda; class Insecta; order Hymenoptera; family Ichneumonidae; species Cremastinae sp. B BG-2022a. Next base: position 5,535 of record JAPYYX010000976.1, read on the forward strand.
ACATGTGCGAATGCGATACAGGTTAGGGCGTAAGTCAGCTGCAGACGCAATGGGGAGAGGGAGGGAAACTAGAAACAAGGGAACAATGTGGAAATAAAGGAATAAGTTAATATAGGACATAAAATTGGGATCTGTAATGTAGCCCAGGAGCAGACATATAACTGGAAAAAAACTACAAGTACTATTAAGCCCAGATAAGAATTTTAATCATTATTACCTACTTTACATTACATAATATTCACGAAGTAATTAATAGAGTGTTTACATTAACTTTAATGGTGTTTAAAATCATTTTTACGGCTTAATCTCTTTTTGTACTCAAACTTATCATATTTCGGTCTTAATTTTGAGGCTAATTTTTCCAGTGATGATTTATAGTTTTTTCGTACAGACTGGTACGTAGGCGAGAAAAGAAATCAGTGGAAGGGGAGGAAAAATCTAAATGAAAAAAATTTGTGGAGAAAATGTATGAATACACGATATGACGAGGGTGAGAGATCGATTATCTCGGTTTTACGCCCACATCTCGATGAGGCATCAACATAATCGCGCGTAATACATACGTAAGTATATACTCGTAAATACGAACGAGGAAGCACCTCGCGTGTGCTCTCGTGGAACACAAGTCGCGGTCTCGTATTCTATATACGCGGCCCCTATATACGCTCGACGAATCAATAGGGTCCATTCATGAACTCGCCGAGTCCGTATCTCTCTAAATTTAGAAATTTCGACGATGCACCGAACGCCCGTATACATAACATATTTTTTCATAATCATCTTATATGATGAATACTTAATAAACTGTAAATGGGAATCTTGGAAAAAAAATTTTGATTTTTACATAGGAAAACAATTTTTCGTGTTCAAATTATTTTTACTGAAAGTGACCAAGTTTATTGACAGACGTGTGTATGGACATGTTGTACATACAAATATGTATATTTCAGTATTATATTATGAGGTTTGATACACGATATACTTATCACATAGTATATTCAGAATACGATATTGCATTATGGACGACGCGGTGAATTTAGAACTCGAAGAGGATTAAAGAGAGTTTTAATTATTAATTAAAAGTAAAGGATAAAAAAAATGAGTAGCAGATTTACATGTACTAAAAACACAGTTCATTAAAAAATTTATATTGGACTACATAGTCATTTGAATATATTTATTTGGAGATCAGGAAGGAACAAGAGGATGAATGAACAAAACCGAGAATATGGTCACATATTAGCATAAGGTCCTGATCATGGTACTTATCAGATCCTGATAAGAAAACGATCGTGTCCCTATCAGGAAAATTATCAAATCCTGATAAGGGAACATCGGGGCATACTCAGGAATTGTTTTAGCTCCTGATTCAATAGAATCCTGATAAGAAAACGTCAGGTCCTGATCAAGAAAATGACAAGATCCTGACAAGGGAACATGAGGGCCTAATCAGGAATTGTATCAGATTCTGATTAGAAACCTTATCAGGTCTTGCGAATTAATTTCCGATCAAGATCTCATGTGTATGATACATGTTGCAAGTAAATGATGAGGACCACGTCTGGTTTTTATAGTTGGGCCCTCTGGTATTAACATATCGGCTTAATCTGATGGGGACCTTTGAAAAACCCGACGAAAATTTCTATTCTGGTAGTTACTAAATTGATGTAAACAAGATTATTGATAAAGTTAGGTTATTTCAGCATTTTATTCATTTTTTCTACATGTAGTTCACGAATAATTGATTCTTGGATACGCATTTTGGTATTAAGGCAGTTGTTGCGGTACAGTCAAATCAAAAGTTTTTTTCTTAGTGCATCTCCGTAAAAAGCAGTTTTTGAGCGTATGTACATTAAGGTAGTTCTATAGATGTAGTCAAATCAATGAATTTCGTCATAGTTTATCTCTGTAGCGGTTTTTGAGCTGGTGTTTATTAGGAAAAGTTGTTGCAAATTGGTTCATGAGCAACATACTCAAAAATCAAGGTCGTCTAACATGACCTTGAGCTGCTACGTACGTATAAAAAATGAATCTTACAATTGTTTTAAAAAACTAGAGGAACCTTCTTCGAAGTACTAAAAAGAGACATGCAAAGTTTCAAGTCGTTTCACCATCTAGAAGTCAAGATATTAAGGATTGAAAATCGCAATATTTAACATGGGCTCTTAAGAGAGAAAACTAAAAATTGCAATATTTAACAATAATTATCTCAATATCTACGTGGTAAACCATCTTGAAATTTGGTACACGTATGTAGGTCATATCAAAGAAGGCATGTGACACAATTATACTTTTCCGCGACAACTACCTTAAGGTGTTTCGGTACAGAAGCGACTATGATCGGAATGTGATAAAATTTTGTCAGGATGTTCCTTAACATAAGATACGTGAAAATGATTTTTGTCAAAATTTTCGTGTATGTACAGTTTTCGAGTTATCGAAAGAGAAAATTTTCCTTTTTCTATGAATAATATAGCTATAGATTCCATGCGTAAGAACGAAAATGTTTTCTTTAATAGCTCTATATCTACTTACGTGGACAAATATTTTTTGGGAATTTATATCCTTTTATTTATTAATAACAAATATTGTTTCCATTTTTTATTCAATCCTGATCATTTTTCGATTCCCTATCTGTTTTAGGGGTTAATTTTCTGAGTTTACTGCTAACTGTAACCAACGAATTCAGAAGACTAAAGAACTCCGGTCGCCGTGTTAAAAAGTGTGTCCAATTTGACTGGGGTAACCGGCTATAAGGCCATGCTATCCTACCCGAGTATATCGAAAATTTCTGGCCTCACTTTTCCCTATAGAACTGGAGTTCTTTACTCTTCTGAATTCGTTGCTGTAACTAAACCCCTTAACGGGGAGTATATACATAACACGTGAACGCATTATGCTTAATACACGAAAATTGTAAATTTCAGTTATTCGAAAATGAACGAACGCAGAAGAAAAATCTGAACATATTATTATTCCTACATTTGATAATAAAAAAAATTCTTGCAGAATTTCATTAAATCTCCATATACATATGTATGTATATGCATATATATTTTTTATTTTTACCTTAAATGCAGCACAATAATATAAACGCCTAGTTGCTTAATCGTATACAATTTAACAAAAATTTCACAATTAAATAAAATTTGGATGCGCAAATATTTATATTTACTTCATAAAATGCGTGAAATTATTACTTTCATACATTTATCCAGCACAAATATGTACGAACAATTGACGTGAATTTCGTCCGCCTACATAATATGCACAGAGAATTTTCATCACACGGAATTACCATCGGTCGATTAAATATGAATGAAAACAGATAAATTAATTAAAAAAGTTAAATGAATGGTCGCTGTGATCAGCGTTGCTGAAATTGATTACAACGCGATAGTTCGGACGAATGAAATAACAATATAATAAAATGATGAAATGATACTCAATCGTTTCCTCGCCGAAGGTCATTGAACCCGTTCGAAGATCTCGTTATCCCTCGAACAAAATTCTTACCTGAAACAGATAGAATAAAAATCCGTGAGCAAACAAGGGATTTGGCCAAGACTGACATACGCGTGATTGGATAAAAAATCGCAGGCACGAAGCAAAAAATAAAAGAAAAAAAAGAATAACACCAGTTTTCAAAGTCAAGAAGCGTACGGGATTGTTTGAACGATAAAGGACTTTGAGAATAAAGAGGAAAAATAAAGAAAAGTTTGGGCTAGAGGACAAAAAATCGCGAGACCTCAAATTACATTTCCGCCCTACTTTCTCCACTCATCTCCTCTCTTATTTCCCATCCTTTCCACTTTTCCTCTTCGTCTATCATCTGGAAAACACTTCTGAAATGTTATCTTCTTTTTTTGAGCCTACATATATGCACGATGGAGAAAGAAAAAGAGGAAGAGACGCGCAGATGAGACATGAAGATGAAAAAGAGAAAGTACGAGAGGAAGAGAAAGGGATACGGAGTTTGAGGACATCGCAGGGAGAAATTCAAGCAAACCCAGAATGAGTAGGAAAAACGAAGGAAAAGCTCTCGCTTTTTCTCTCTTATATACATATGTATACAACATATATGTATATTTTGTTCTCTCTTTCTCGTTCATAGAACTCTCTCCCTTTTTCTTTTTCGTTTTCCTCTCTCAATTCTCTCCTTCCTCCTCTACAGCGTGTTCTCCTCTTTTCTCTTCATTTATATTTCTCTCTTTCTTCCTTTCACGTGGCGCTCTTTTTTCTTTTGCATTTCTCTTTCTCCTTCTCTTCTCCATTCTCCTTTCCATATTTGCCTCTTTCTCTTGGTCTCTCATACACCGCACCGAGCGCGCAGTCGCGGATACATCGATCTGTGTGGTTCTGCTGCTGGGGCGTGCAGAACGAGACTCGCGCTCACCGAAAGCTCAACACGCACACTTTTCATGCACATGGGGAGAAAGAGTCCGACGAATCTCTTCGGGGATTCCTTCATATGGTTTTTCACTCGAGACTTCGAACTCGAACGATGAGATATGTGACGAAAGGACCCCTCGAGAATCACTCATTTTCACTCATATTATCGATCCAATTAGAGACTACCGGGTATACTTTTTTCTCATTCCACTTATCAAATAACAATTTGACAATTTTTTTTTATCGAAAATGAAATTTCGTGTACTCGATTTTTTAGTAGCAGTATTGCAATTTATTCACAGATTACCTGGTTATTTACATTATGTACATGAGCTTATTCGAATTCTTAAAAATATATTTATATTTAATCTTGCCAATGAGCTAACGACCGAGGGGTCCTTCATGTTAATTTACAGTTTTTTTTGTGAAGTTTTTTATTTGACGGTTCTTGAAAATTGATCAATGATGTTTCATTTATTATTTTTGTTGGTTTATTGTTCGTCATTATGAGCTATTTCTATTTTTTCAAAAATTGTTTTCTCCGGGTTATCATATTTTCGTATCGCTTCGTATGGGACTTTGGCGCAGTATTCTTTGATATTATCATATTGTTTGTTTGCGAATTCTTTCGTTAGTGTTTTTAGTTTTTCTTCTATCGGTGTGATTTTACATAGAGAGTATAACGTAGTATTTCGAGGATTGTATAAACGGTTTCTATTATGGCAAATTTTCGTTGTTTTTCTTAACGCTGTAGTTTCGGCTGTTTTTATTATGTTTTTACCACTTTCCTACAGTTGCTAAAAATTGAGTGACTCGATTTTTTATTTTTCATGAAAAATTTTTTCAGTTAATTGTTCATTTATTCAATTATTATTTGCAAGGAAAAAATGCGTATATAGAATCGTCCAAATTAAACGTATCGAAATTTCACAAATTCTGATATTTGTATACATGTTCATTATTTATTCGTAGTAAAATAATTTGATGAATATTTATAATAAAATACCAAAATTCAAGAGACAAGAATTTCTAAATTCATTTTTTTACTATTTTTTAAAGTAACAATTTTTTATCGTGGACATCAATTTCTGGACACGAAGTTTGCATAAGCGTCGGAAGAGGTTCTGGAGTATTTCGAGAGTTAAGTGAAAGATAAATTATTATTGAGAGAATAAGAAGAGCTGAGAGAGAGCGCGAGAGGTTGTATGATAAATAGTGAGTAAACGGAGGAAAAGCATTCGCGGCGTTACGAAATGTATGGCGAAACGTTTACGTATCGGGTGAGCGTACACTTTAGTACGTGTCTCCGTGCACACGTGCCCGTGGATATCAGTATTCCGTAATTTGACGAAGAGGAGATTCACTGATGTAATTTATCGACTTCCGCCCGGAATGCACGCGCTCTCGGATATGTGCACTATATAACCTTAACTAATCGAAAACTCCGGAATGCGCATTGCACATCCTGCAATTCAATAAGTCGATAAACCATACCAATCGCATCCTCGCATACGAATCAGACTCGCCATTAATTTTTATCCAATATAAACATTCCTTTTTTATACTTTTTTCATGAATTTAATTTCCACACATCTCTATCCAATTGTCCGCTTTCAATCTCACAATTTTTTATAGAAAAATATTTGGGAAATTCATTGATACCAATTTTACTTGTTCATAGTTTTTCTTTTTTGGAACTAATACTTACAACCAAATAACAAACATTTTTTGCAATACTTCTTTGGCGGCTAAAATACACGAGTAATAATATCGCGAACGAACGCTTTTGTTATTTAGCAAAGGTTTTTTATTTGAACAAAAACAAAAGTTTGGTATTTAGGTACTCTGACGCGGTATCACCAACTAACTAACTGACGCGTACTCGGGGAATGCAAAACACTAATTCGCTGGTCTTGACCGAGGTTCGCATTTTAACTCTTATGTGCGCACTGGGGTATCCTCGTCGTCAAATTTTTGTTTGCAACGCTTTGAAAAAATTTGTTTTCTATCTGGACCTCCGAATCTGCGAAGTTTAGCTCTTAATGAAGGGATTTTCCATGGTTATAAATCGGAAATAGAATTTTGTTGCAGTATAGAAATGAACTTGAAGTGAGGTTAAGCTCAGGCAGTACCCAGGGTACCCGGATACCCACCAGAGAAAAAGTTGATATATTCGCCTGTGAATACATGTTATTGTTAATAAATGTTTAATTGGGGGAATATCAAATGAACAAGTATAATTTGTCTTTTGAATATAATAAAAACACGGTAAATGTTAAGAAAACGTCCCCCACCCCTGAAGGGGGCAAGACATGGGAGAATTATAGTTTTTGACCTTCTGAATACACTATCGAAAAGAAATCGCCCTCCCCACCTGCAATGATATCCACAATCAAAAATAACGAAAGGCAAGGCGGAGATGGAAAATGGTTCAAATAATCATATCAGATAGGGAGAAAGGAGCTAAAAAGGTAACAGCCCCACGTACCAACCCCCCCCCCCCCCCCATGTATCCAGCATAACTCGCTCCAAAACCAACGGAATCCCGAAGCCCATACAAATCTTGATTCCCTCTCCCTCTGCCGAATATTCACCCCTCCAAATTTGCATTTAATGTAGGTTTATGACTGGGGGAGGCATCGCCCCAAAATCCCTCTAACGGGGCCCCTGGACCCCATCGAAGGATTCACGCCTGAGCACTACCAGGATCGACACGGAGGTGGGGGCTCGGTACTTGGGGCTGTTTAATAAACTGTTTAATGGTGGAAAAAATGTAAACATAACCAATACACACAATTCATGTTTCGCACATACATATGTCTGGGCCTGAAAACAAATTTTCAATATCTTTGCGGGGGAGGGTGGTGACCGCCGCGATGTCTCTTCGGCACTGAATTCCGGAGGTCACAAACTATGGATCCCTCTCCTTGCGGACGTTTTCTTAAAATTTACCAAAAACATTTCTACAAACATCTGGAACGTTTACCGGTCGGTAAACCTAATTTTTGACTCTGAACCGCTTCCATCAATCTCTTTTTTTGGCAACCACACGCTACTCTTGAACGTATATATAGCTTGATTAACCTTTGAATAAGTTTAATCAATTAACTCATTCGATTTATAATGAATCTGTTCACATCTGAACTCAAAGAGTAATTATAACTGGAGGTGGGTACTCGGGTACCCCAGGTGCGCATTAACGTAGGAGAATTTAGGTGCACACGTAAGGGTTACTGTAATCAGGTGAAAATTCTCGAGCCTGAAAAAGCGGAATATCCCTGAACGATTTTGTTGGGACTCTAAAATGATTTTCTGGAAGTATCGATGGCATTATTCTGTTTCGAAAAAGTTTTAACCGCGTCGCGATACCGAGAAAGGATTTACATAATTATATACAATATTTTCAATTAACAAAATAGAAAAAGAGGCGAGAGGGGACGAGAGTGCTTACACTTTATTACCTAGCTAGATATTTTACTTTGAAGTGTTATTTTGGATTGTGAGAAAACTTATTAAACGTAACATGAACTGTAAATGTCAAGTACAGTTTCACCCCCACGCCCACCTCGATTCAGACGGGGGTGGGGGAAACGATCGGGGTCGGGGTCCTCTACTCCATGTCAATCATTCGCGTTGCTTTTCCCTTCCTCCTCTCCTGGCGGGCCATTCAACTTTTAAAAAATATTAAAAATTTCGTTTGATTATCAAATATCGTTATATCTTTCCCTTTCGTACATTTCTCAAATAAAATAACAATGGTTTTTCTTCATGATAAGTTTTTTTCTGTGATATCAAAAATAGCTGGATTGTCTCCATTTCTTCAATGGATTATGTTTTTCGCCAAAGAGAAACACCCGTTTCGTAAATAGCAATTTCAGTACATAAAAGAAGATGAAGATTTTGTACCCCCTGAATTTTTTCTCATCGCGAAAAACGCTTTAGTAAATAGAGGACAAAAAATAAGGAGAAAGAAAACCGGAGATTTTTCTTTTACGATTTGTCTTGTAGAGGAAAGGATCCGTGGCGTGCAGCGTCAGAGATGAGCAGTGACACGTAACTAAGACGGAGAAGAAAGGAATCTATGAAATGAAACGTAGCTCCATTCGAGTTGGTGGACGATAAATATAGGAAAAAAGAAAAAAAAGGAAAAGAGAAAAAATGAGCCAGAAAAAGTCACTGAAGAGATTGGCCGGACTTTTTTTCCGTTCTCCCTTTTTTTCTCTGTTCCCTCCCGATTTCTTTTTTCTTCCGCCAGTTTTCCAACGCCGAGGGGTCAGAAGATTGTCCTGTGGGGGATGAAGTATTATCGTTGAGACCAAGGTTCGATAAAGGTACGTGGAAATTCTAGGAACGTGTGTGAGAGACGCGAAAAAGGGTTCGCGCTGAGACACGCGTGCGGAAGGCGAGAGAAAGGGATGAGAGCCGGGATAGAGTTTCACAGCCTCGAGGAATTTCGCAATCCGGTCGAGCGGCTATTAACCGTACGTTCGGGAAGCCGAAAGAGAGTGTAAGGGGATGAGAATTGAGGCAAAGGGTAAAAACGAGAGTATATGGTACAGAACAATACAAGGAAAAGAAGAGGGCAAGGAACGAACAATGTGGAAGAAAAATTAAAAAAATCGCAACAAGGACCAAAAGAGAAAATTGTCTCTCTTTGTATTTAAAAATACCGCAAAACAATATTCGAGCTTGGCGATCATAGAAAGAACGAAAGAGTAGAAAGAGATGAGAAAATCAGGTGTAAGAAAAGGTGAGGAAATAATTATAAAGGAAAGAAACAAAAAGAGAATATCCATTCTTTTTTCGTCTTGCGTATAAAAGTATACACCAAAAATGAATCTTAACCGGAAAGGTTAGTAACAAAAATAGAAATAGAGAAAAAAGGAAGAGAGAAAATCACAAAAAGAAATTTCTCTCATATTTTTTTTAAGAAAAAGAAAATTTTAGTCTGGTCAGAAAAACAAAATAAAGAATATGGAGAGTATAGAAGAAAATAAGAGAAATAACGAAAATGGAAATGAAGAGAAGATCGCGAAGAAAGAACATTAAAGAGAACTATATCTCTGCTCTCCTTTTGAGAGAAAATAAACTATAGTGCAAAAACAATGATAAAAAATAAAAAAAAGTAAAAAAGAATAAGGGAAAAAATTGTGACAGAAACGACAATGGAAAAGATATTTCTTCATCTTATTTTGGAAGCAAAAGTTTAGTCTGAAATATAGAAATGCTGTGGTGAAAAAAAGTGAGGGTAGAATAAATAAAAAGAGCACAAAGTAACGAAGAGAATGTTCTCTCTTTGCCGTATTATTTAGCAAGCGAAAACCAGCCTAAAATGAAAAGTAAACGAAAGAACGAGTAAAAAATTTAAAGGTAAACATAAAAAGTTAGAAAAAATCGAGGATGCGGTTATCTCTTTCCTTCTTATTTACAGAAAGTAGAAAAATCAAAGCCTAGAGAGGACACTAAAAGAACGGAGGAGTAAAAAGAATATACGAAGAGAGACGAGGCGAAAAAGACGAGAAAAAAATTGCGTAGAGAACTACGTGGAGTGAATTTTGTTTTTCTCGTCTTGAACATAAAAAAGCAAAAAAAAATATTAGCCGGGAAAGAATAATGCAACCAAGCTGAGTCTAAAAAATATGGAAAAAGCATAAAGGGAGGAAAATGGGGAGAAAAAATCGCGGAGTAAAAAAGAGACAAAAGAATTCTCGCTGGGTCAAAAAAGTGTGAAAAAGGGTTGTGTCACGAGTGAACCGGAAGCGGACGCTTCGCCACGCTTCGACACTTTTGGAGTTCGGAACTCTCACGATTCTTTTCCGAATGTGAGAATTGTCGCACTAGTGTGAATTGTGTGTGCGAGTGTTACGTTTTCTTCGTGCGCAAAGTGTACACGGAGGCCACGAAACTAACGCGATGGTCGAACGAAAAATTTATGGAGGTCTCTTCCTTTTCCGGCGAACTTCCTGTTAGGATTTCCGAACGAGCGATATATACGATCATATGAGAAAGACCCTTGCGGATATTATTGCCTTCGATTGCACGATGAACTTTGCCTCAATAATATTGACGAAATTATCAATCGTCCTTAACAAATTTTTTTTTTCTATTTCCGATAAAAAATTACACTGAAGAAACGATCTAGCATGCTTAAATAAATTCAAATTAAAAGTCCACAACTTATGGAACAGCAAAAGATTTTCATATAAAATCCTAAATTTGTTTTTTTTACTAGAAAGTTCAATACATATATGCATAACCGTTGTGTGAAAAAAAAATTAAAAATAATTAAAATAAAGAAAAACAAATAAGAGTTCTACCTGAGTAGTGCTCATTTTGTGCTACTTTCTGCCCTTAATAAAAAGAATTAAGTTCATGCATTACAGTTAAATTAAAAAAATTGTTTTTAATTTATCTTTCTATCGTGTGGTTTTTTTATGTTTATTAGACAAAGTTATTGGAAATTGACTCAAGAATAGCATACTCGAGAATCAAGGTCATCTAACTTGACCTTGAGTTACTATGTACTTATGAAAGTCGTGAAAAAAATGTCTTGAGATTGTTTTTAAATACTAAAGGAAACTTTTTTGAAGTACTAAAAAGAGCCATGCAAAATTTCAAGACGTTTCTCTATCTAGAAATCAAGATATTTAGGACTGAAAATCGCAATATTTAACGCGTGCTTTATGGAAAAGAACAGAAAATTGTGATTTTTAACAATAAATATCTCGATATCTACGTAGAGAAACTTTTTAAAATTCGATACATGTATGCGGTCTACATAAAAAAGGTTTGTGCAAAATTTCAATAAAATGCCAAGAAAATCGTTTCATGCATGAACTACCTTAAGACCGATATCAAAAGAGTCGATGTCAAAACTGCTATGACCTCGGTCAGATACGAAATTTAAGTTATATAGCCATTTTGGAAAATCGGGAGAGTAAAAGTTGTGCTGGATTATGCTTGCGTTATGCTACTTTCGGCCGCAAAGCAAAAGTTTTTACAAACAATAACTAAAAATTTGGGAGCTTGAAAGGGATTTGAAAAGAGTTAGCTCCGCGATTTTGGAAATTCTGAAAATTAAAAATTAACTTGTGTTGTATTCATGTTGTGCTACTTGGTGGTTCAGTGAGAATATTTTAACTCCTAGGTGTTAAAAGTGCACATTTGCGTACTTCGCCCTTGAACCCCCTCAGGGGCTTCGCCTCCGAACTCAATAGATGGAAAAAGAAAAAAAAATTAATTTATTTGTAAGCTTGAATTTACCTATACCACAAATTTTCAATTGTGGAATCTATGCAAAAATTTATTAATATACAGTTACTTGGTCACAAAATGATTTCATATAATTTTTATAACTATACCATAACTTGGCGTACCTACTTTTTTACTTTTTAAAATACATTTAAAACTTTTCATTATTCAACTTCTCTCAAGAATATGCGCATATGAATGTTTTTGTTGTTTTTTCATTACCCTGAATAACCCGACATGGGCTTCTTCTTGATCCTCCATCGCAACCATGCTTATGGGTTATGACGCAGACCATATAATGGCCAATCAAGTTTCGAGTGAACGTACGCCAAATCCCGATTACCCCCGCAAGCAGAAAATTTTTTTCCTCATTTTTTTCAAAGAGCTTCAACTGTACTGGCGCATTATTCAATATTTCGTTGGTTTTGTCCTGCATATCAGTCTCAATGACAAGATGTTTTTTTAACGGTTGCTTGAAAAGTACGTTTCCAACACATGCCCGCAGAAAGTTAACATTCCTAGCCTGTTTAGAGGGAACGAAGTGTCACTTTTCGGGCGAATTCGATAAATCTGGATCGCCGGAAAAGTCATATTTTCCTCCCCGCTAAAATAGATCAGCAATCCCAACGGTCTGCGCAATAGTATTGAAAAATTATATATGCACCTATGAAGAAAAGAAGACGACTTCAGCTCGGGCAGCAAAACAGCGGGCTTAAATTGACTACTTTTCTTCCTAGGTGCATAAATAACTATTTTCGACAGTTGTTTTGCGTGGAAAAAGTGGCTAATTTCATCATTCTCTTGTCTTTTCCGCACGTCATCATCGGCAACGTGCGGGAATGACCGTTTTATTTCCTTTTGCTTTCAAGCTAAAGATCTGAATCTTGTCCTTATGTAAACGTTAGTTCTGTGAACGTCAATGAACAATTGAAGGTTATCTCAAACGCAATTTTCAAACAAACATTGAAAAATGTATGGTGTGATACAGGTGCGGAAGTGAGCGAGTACCGAACGGCATGTCGTTGATGCATTCGCCTCGACTTGTGACGGATTCATTCTCGCCCTCGTGTGATTGCAACGCGAGCCAAAGGCGTTTGTTTTCATAATTTTTACGCCCGCTGCATTTTTTCAAAAAAAAAAAAGGAAAGCCTTTTTCGCGTGCATTGCTTCACATTTGTTGAAAAAAATTATTAAAAATACAACAAACTAATTTTTTCTCATCTCGCTTCATGAAGAGAGTATAAAGAAAAATTTTAAAATCGTCATTTAACGAATCATCGTAAAATGACACTAAAACGTGCACATTTTGCACTCGTAATTGCTAACGTAGAGTCACTTGTGCCTTTTCGAAAATTTATGTGCCTATCACGATTTCTGGTAAGGAACTGCGGCATTGGCAATTGGGGATCTAGTGGCCTACTACGGCACAATTTTTTTCAGTAGAGTTCGACCGGGCTCCCTTCCCCCTCCCCGCACTATACCACTAAAGATCACATTTGTCGGAGCACTAGTGACCCGAGGTTATCATTTAAGGGCTAATGTCCGGTACAAAGTAGTGCAAGGCTCTAATACAACACAGTATGTGATTTTTATGTATCGCCGATCTTCATTTTCATATCTGACCGAGACCATTTCAGGTCATTTTCAAGCTCTCAAATTTTTAGTATTGTTTGTAAAAATTTTTGCTTTGCGGCACAATGTAGCACAACTTTTACTTTTCCCATTTTTTAAAATAGCTGAGCGAACTTGAATTGCATATTTGGCTGGGACCATAGATATTTTGTTATTGGTTTTTAATTTTTGTTTCATTAACGGCACAAAGTAGTACAACTCAACACAACTTTAATTTTTGCGATTTTCAAAAAAGGCTGGGTTAATTTTATCTACTATCTTCATAGTACTTTGGATTGTTGAATATTATATAAAGAAGATCGTTCAACTATCGTTTAACCCATCGGCTCAAATTTTCATGTTCATGAGACCGCCAAAACTCAACACCGACGACGGGTTCGTCATTCTCATTCAAATAGTTTTATCACTTTTTTCAATATTTTGAAACTATATTCTTGAAAAAACTTTCTATATAGATTCGTGTTTAAAAAACCAAAAAAGAAAGATAAAATTATGTATGGGGCGTCGCAAGAAACAACTTTACTCGATTCTAATTTTGTCCACTCGACTAAAAATTTAATTATCATTTTAATACGTCAATCCGTGCAGAAAACATTTCAATTCGTTTGTCCCTTTTCTGCCTGACGTCTGTGACGGACGAGAACAATTCCATTTGGCGTAGGAAAAAGACAGAGAGGAAAAAAACAAAAAGCAGGGGAGGAAAGTTTTGAGAATGGTGAGAGTAGAAGCCTGATCGGGGCATTGAGAAGATAAATAAAAATGGATGAGCGAGTAAGAGGAAACGAAAAAATAAAATTTAAAAAAGCAATAGTAGAGGTAGAAAACCAGAATAACATTCATAAACAAAATGCGAAAGAGATAGATGAGAATGAAATGACAGAAGAAAAAAATTTAAAAGTCAGGGAAAAAAAGAGAAAAATATTTAGAAACAGAATAAGAGAAAACAAGAGAAAAAGAAGGATAGTAAAGTGGAAAAAGAGTGAAGTTGAAGTAGAGAACGACATATGGACGAGTAAAATAATGCAAAGCCGTGTGTCGACACGTATACAAGAATGCAGACACCTTCAGCATCTGCGTGTATTGTACATAAAATACACTTTGTACACTCGGGGAACAGCGAGAAAACAGAACGTCGCAGAGGCGACGGAGCTCGAAATATGGGAGCAAGAGACGGACAGATAAAAAGGAGAAAAAGAATATGGAAAAAAAACGAAATAAAAAATGAAAAGGACGAAGAGCAGTGTCAAGAAAGTCGCAAGAGAAAAAAGTGTACAGAAAAGATCGTGAGATGATAAGAGGAATAGTATATAAAAAGGCAGTAGAGAGAGAAAGAGAGTGGAGTAGAATAAAAAGATAAAAAAGGGGATGATGCAAGCAGTTATGAATAAGGTAATCTATGCGTTAGGGAGGTTGGCAGTGGGTATATTGATCCGAGGCCCCGCCCCTCACACTCTTCTCGCGCAAAAACACAAGTGACCTGCCATCCATCCTAACGGCAACTATGCATGTACATATGTATATTTCTAGACTACATAATGCAGGACTCGCCATCCTCTTCTCTCTTTGCCTCTCCTTCCTGTCTTACGTTTTTCCTCATTTCACCTCTCCATCATGCTCATTCCTAAACATACGTCATCGCCTTTTTTGTCTCATTTTTGTTCTCGAAAATATTAATCTTCCCAAATTGACGTTCCATATCGAGTATCGCAAAAAAATCAAATCTTCCGTATTGCTTATTTTTGTTCAAGTCTACTTCAATTCGTTTCCTTTTTTCAAGTGGGAAAAATAACGTGGATGTTTATTGGATTGCAAATCAGGTTAGAGGATAAGATCCTTAGCTTTTATTTAGAATTTAATTGTTTGAAGACTGCGTGAGCAGTTTCTTGTTCATGATGAATATATGCATTTTGGATCTACTTCTAATTAAAGATGAACAGATCTCGGTGGTAGTAGGTGTGAAATTTGATATTTATGAGAAGATGAAACACCACTCGTGCTGTCTTCTAAATGGTAATCTTACCTACAATTAATGAACAAAAATATTAATCATAAAAAATTTGTTAATTATTACGAAGTGGGGCTCCAGAGCCAGGGGGGAGGAGGAATATTTTTCTCGCACGAATTCGTTTAAGGGAGGTCCAGATGGCAATATTATATCGAAGGAAGCCCATTAAAAATAATAAAAATCATTTTTTTTAACTTTTAAGAAATTTACCTTGGTCCTCCCAATTGTTGGGCTGAATTTTCGATACACCGGTACTCTATAATAAAACGGCCTGAAATGTTATCCTGTTTCCGAACTTTAGGCGTGAAGCTTCGGACGGGGCCCAGGGGCGAGGCCTCGGTAGGCGGGTTGCCCCCCCCCCCCCCGTCATATACTTACATTAAATGAAAAATTTTGATGGGTATGAGTTTCGGGATTCCTTTGGTTTTGGGAGGAGTTGTGTTGGTTATATGGGGGGGGGGGGGAAGTGCTCGGTACGTGATGCTTTTACCTTTCTAGCTCCTTTCCCCCTATCTGTTATGATTATTCGAACCATTTTTCATCGAATCTCCCCCTCGCTTTTTGTCATTTTCAATTGTAGATATCTTTGCGGGGCGGGGGGGGCTGCCGCGATTCCACGTCGGCATTGCATTCAGGAGGTCAAAAACGATGATTCCCCCACCCCCTTCCGGGTGAGGTCATTTTCTATACATTTACCAACAGTGAAAATTATTATTTTTAATTGCAAATCATCTTCCCCCGCTCCAATATCCCTTTATAATTTCATCGCAATAAAAAATTTCCCCTCCCCTCTGGCTCTGGAGCCCCAAATCGCAATAATTACAAAAAATTTGTTAAACTAGCGAGACTTGTTCTCCTTTTTGGAGGAGTTATTCCTCTTCTGCTAAACTCTTCCTGATTTCATCCCCGTACAAATTTTTCAGAATTTGGATAGGGTTTGGGATTACGTAAGTTTAGGTCGAGTTGTGTCGGGTACATGGGGGGGGGGCTTCGCGCCTGAACCCTACTGTGAGCCTCGTCCCTAAACGCGATAAATGGAAAAATGTCAACTTTACACGCGTTTCGCGCGCTCGGCCACGACCCGTACTGAAAACATCGGCTCGGCGTTAAAAATCCTATTTTGCCACCTTGATACACAATGTACTAGTAGAGGTAGTGGATCGAAATGGAAAGACATTAAAATGTTTTGTAAAGAGCTTCATTACGTAAAACTTGACTCAAAAGGGTGAAAAATATGAATTCCCTATAAGTAAATACATTTATAGTTAGTTATCGAGTTTATCCTGCATACCCTCTTCGGGTTTTTACAGCTTTTTTTTCTCTTTGTACCATATTTCCTCTCTCTCTCTCTATAACCACCGTCCTATATGTCTCTACTTCCATATTTCCCCACCAGATTGCGTCCGCAGCCGACTTCACACCTAACCTGTATCGCATTCGCACATGTTTGCAAATGGGCATGGGAAAACTGCGGAAAACCCATGCCGATACATTCGGTGATGCCTTTTCTGGGTATTTCGAAGTTATCGAACCTCGAAAGATCCAGAGAAAGCCACCTCCCGCTCAGCGTTGACCCGTCAATCAATGCGAGTTAAGCGGTCACCCATCCAAGTATTGGCCACGCCTAATGCGGCTTAACTTGTGGGACCGAAACTCAAGCACCGACCACGGGTCCACTACTGTCGGTTAAATACATTAATAATTTTTAATAATGGGTCGGAAGTTTAATAAAACTACTTTTTTTAAATTATATATACAGTCGACTCTCTCTTGTGGCAATCCATTGGGAATGGTGACTCTCGCTACAGGCTTCTCCTCTATCCCCACTTTTGCCATATGTCCAGCAACCCCGCCGGTGGTATGTGGGACGACGCATGCGCAAAACAGTCGCGACGTCATAGTAGGGATAAAAAACTTGCTTTTAGGCAGAGTTAAAAGTTGCCGTAAACGAGAAGTTGTCCGTAGCGATGTTGCCACGAGAGAGAGTCGACTGTACTAGAGTATTTTTCGCTGAAATCTGAATTTATTTTTTGAGTATAAAACATTAAAGAAGTTTAAGAACAATGGGAGCTTTTGACGATTTTGAATTTATCGTTGAAAAATGAGAAACTCGCACGATCTCTTTAGCCCGACTCGTATAATTAATCTCAAAGGGTAAAGCTCTTGTGTGTTCAACGAAGGTAATTGTTCTCGTAATACGTATAGCGGAGCTGTGCAGGTCCTTCGAGAGCTCGAGCAGAGCTGAATTATTCGAAGGGTCGTCGCGGTTGACGGAAATGAGACCGTTCACCCCTTTGTCTCTTACTCTTTTTTTCCGTTCGAAAAAAGATGCCAGGAGCAAAAAACGCATTGTTGAAAAAAAAGAAAAGGAAATTAGTCCAACGACAATGAAAACTCTCATCCGAATAAAAACTCGCTATTAATTTTTGTTTCAATATATTTCCTGGATTTTTCTAAATCCATGTATATGTCGTCGCCGACTCGTTTGTTGGTGCGCTCGTGGTTCACCTGTTGATGCTCTGCCCAGGACTCGTCCCGAGAATCGTCAAGGACGACAATAAAAGAACAAAAAATCGAAACTTTCTAGGCCAAACTTCCGCCAGGGCACATTCTATACTTTTCAATCAATAATCATGTTTTTTCATTCATTTTAACTTTACACATCGATTTTTAAACTTTCATTAAATTTTTTTACTAATATTTTTATATGAAATTTATTTAGTTATATTTAGTATAATAATAATATAATAATTTTATACATATAATAAACTAATAAAATAATAAATATAATAATAATAATATAATAATTTTATATAAAAACGAAATTTCAATAATTAATACTTTTTCCTTCCGTTATATAAACGAATTATATACTCAAACTGTAATAAGTTGAATCCATTACTGAAAATGTGAAAAATTCCTCAGCTTTAAAAAGAACGTTACAAATCTATGCACAAAAATATTGAGAAAAATATGATACAAGATATTGCGACTTTTGAGTCGAACGTCTAAGCGACGTCGAAAGTGTCAAATTTTCTAGCACACGTATTTTTTTAACAAAAATTTCGAAACAATTTGTATAAAAATATCGAGTAGCAATAAGGTGTGCGCGAGAGAGGGTTCGGATGTGTGCACAGGTGTAAAAGGCTGTGACGTGTGACGTTCGAACAAACAGGCGCGTTAAACGGTGGATGATGAATCTAATCGACTTATTCCCGATGTGAGGAGCGAATATCTATCACGAAACGCGAGAGCTCGATGTTTCTTATCTCTCTTTAATATCATGTCACAGCTGTGTTTATAAATACATTTGTTGCATCACGCGCCGAAACATTTTTTCTCCTCCTGCTTCTTTGCTTCTCTGACTTGTTTTACATGTATTTTTTTTCTCCTTTTTTTCTAGTACTCTGATTACGAGAATGGCAATTCAGCAAAGCACGTTAACGTATACACCTTCCCTCTTTACGTTTTTCTTTTTTCTCTCTATCGCGTATCGAATTTCTACGACTTCCCCCGGCACGAGGACGAAGACAAACGAAGCTACGCCGAACGTTTACAGCTTAATTAGCGAACGCTTTCTCGCCAAGCGATACCTTAGAAAAAGAAACGAGCCGGGAGGGAAGAACCATTTCGAACAAAATGACGACACCGAAAGACGGAATGATTTGTTCCGATAAAAGGCAATTTTCTTTCTCACGTTTTCAGCGCGATTATCCAAAATATTCGAAATATATTCTCGCTCTTTTTTTCACTTGTTTAACGAAAATTTTTAAATTACACGGGTTTTTCGACATTCGTGGCAATTTTGTGATAACTCAAATGTGATCATTGAGACGATTTTTCTGTGAATTTTTTTGGTGGACAGAGAAAGGGAATTCTGAAAATACCGAATACCAAGCTCGGGAAAAGTAGATGGGAAATGGCGAGAAAAACGGTGAGAGATGTGTATATGTATACAAGGGGAGGGGGAAAGAGACTCGAGAATCGTAGTGGAAACACAGTGGACCCCGGTCGAGCCAAATGTAGTTGGCGAAGCGGCCAAATGAGTTTGTTTGTGTCTATTATTACACTCCAGCCGGCCGTGAGCCACTGGCACTCACACACGTCCGCTAAATTCTCCGTTAAACATTTCTATCCGTAAATTCGAAAATGAGAACGTATAGAAATATTGAAAATAAGTAGCCACAAAAATCCTCCTATCAGAGATGATTTAATGTTCTTTTATCAAAGAGAAGAAAAAAGAAAAAATATTAACTGTTTCTTATTGATGAACGGAAACCGAGTAAAATATTTTTAACGTAAAAAAAGAATAGGACAACATTTTTGAATAAAAAAGATTAGCATCAGATGTTCGTAAAAAAGTTGATAGCATTTGTTAATCTCCGTTCACTACAAATAGAATGTCTACACGTCTCAGAAAAGAACGGTGAAACGATTTCAAAAATTGACGTTTCGTTGCTATCTTGAAATTGTTTTCGAAGCAAAAATGTGTGATGATCGGTTCGTAGGTATACGAAATAACGATAAAATATTTTGTGACAACAAAAAAGACTCGAAAACGTAAAATGACAAAAAAAAATGAGAATGGAAAAGTTTTTTTCTTGAATTTTTTAGCACTCAAGCTCAGTTTTTATTCAATTTTTAAATAACAGCTTCGCTACATAGAAAAAAACATGTTGAACTAATTTGTAAACTAAACTGATTTCTAAACTCTAGTAACACTTCGTGTTTGTTTCTAATATTTCACCCTAGAACGGTAACCTCGGGTCTTAGACGACCCCAGGAGATATTGCAAATTTTTATTTTTACAGATTTTTCAAGTTTTTCACCCTTTTACTTCATTTTTTTACTGACATCTCGTACTTGAAGAAGAATAGCTGTAAGCCTACGTGATTCTGCATTCAAAAACGAAAAGAATGAGCCCAAGTTGAACCCTTTTTGTGAAATTTTACCGGAGATATGAATTTTCAGAAATTGGAGTCGTCGATGACCGCAGGTTACCGAAATAGGTCAAAGAAGTAAGGCTACCGTTCTAAGATTAATCAGAGCTCACCGTTAAACATTGCACATTACAAAAATTCTTAACTTTTTAGTGTAACAACTGAGCTATGTTTGCCGAAAAGATGATGAAAGCACACATTAATATCGACTCACCAAATCGGTTCGTTATAAATAAAATATTTGCTGATATCAAAACAAAAACTAAAAAAGAAAAAAATTGAATTCGCCATTCAATTTTTTGAAAGGTAACGTTGAATACAACTCAAAGATACAATTCAACAACAAAAAGAATTGAGCAAATATTTGTTTAGAAAAGCAAACGAAATGTGTTACTAGAAAAAAAATTCATACTAGCATGAGAAAAAAATATAATTAGAGCTAGTTCATCATTAAATTTAATTTAAAAAATATTGCAATGACGATTCACTCGTTTAAACAAATAAAACTTAAAAAGAGATCATTTCATTGCTTTTTCAAATACGATACATTAAATAGATAAAAAAAATAATCGAAAATTTTTTTTCTGCAATTTCTTCGTTCTCATGCCGAGCTTTGTTGAACGAAAAAAAATGAAGTTACATACGTACAGAATGACGAACAAAACGAAGAACAATGGGAACAGGCGGGACTATACACCGAGGCGACCTTGAACCTCGAGGGCGATAAGAATCGAGAGCGTTCGCGTCGTTGTACCCGTCGAACTTTTTCTCCTCATACTTTTTCCCCTTTTTTCGAGCGGCTTACCAGTATTTGCGAAACGATATTAATACCGCGTGAGAGTGTTATCTCGCCGAGAAAACTTGATGTTTCGCGGACGTCGCACTCGTTTCCACGACTCTCCACCGGGGACCGAAACGAAAAATAAAAGAAATATCACACACGCTTCTCACGCATATGAAATGTGTAACGCGTCTGTCTACATCACGCGCGTTTAAATTCATGAATAAATCCGTTCGGAAATATCTTACGTACAGTATGCTAATTATATTTATCGCTCGGATCTACGACTCATCGACATTTTGTTTCTATTTTTTTTTTACATTTTCTGGTTGAAATTTTATTCAACAGAAAAACTGATGGCTGTTGACAATTTCGAATCGCTTAGTGAGATTATTTTTGAACATTCATTCGTGAATGAAGTTCATGGAAAATTTCAGATTTTTTTTTTCACTTGAGGAAGAAATTATTTTTATTTATTTTTTTCGTTACTTGATAAAATCGAAAGTGAATAAAAACTTTATAAATATGTGAAATTCTAAAAAAAAAAACGTATCGAGCGACGATAATTCCACGGAGTGACGAATACTCGACCATAAAAAAGGCAGAGGCGTCGACGCTTGTATAATATTTAACCCTCGTGACCTCGTGCTCACAAAACGATACGCAATTCAGGAGATCCGTTATTTTCACTGATTTTTCTTCATCCTTCGCTATCACTTTTTATTCCAACTCGAGAGAACTATTCAGTACATCCAATTTCGTCCGAAAAATCACAGATTCATGCATTTCATAAAATTCTTATTATTATGCATGTGTTTGATTACGACAATAAAAAACTGGATTATGAATGCTGAATAATAAAATCAAGGATGCTTTGTTCTACATAGGAATGATATTTCTTGTATTGATTTTTTTATAATGAATAAACTATTTGAATACATTTCAATATAGTTTTCTAATTTCAAAATACTTCTTACACGATTAATGTTATTATTTTTATTTATTTTTTATTATCATTAATATTATTATTTTTATTAACTACAGTTATAAAAATAGGGAATTCAGTCCAGATATATTGTGAATGTATACAAAGTAAGTAATACACCGTGCCACGAGTAACATTATAGGAATTATTCAAGTGTCCTCTCTCGAGTCTTTATTATAATTTTGGTTTTTCGACGGTGTACATTCTTCTATCTTCGAACTCTTAATATTTGGACACTATTAATAGGGTATGAAATATAGTATGAAGTCTGAATATTGGAGTCACTGTACGTACAAAAAATAGAATGACATTGACCGACTACATGCGAACCAAGAGATAAGGATTTTGTTCTCTTTTTTCCGAAAAGTTCTACCGGTAATGATAATTCTGAGTAACTGTGAAAATATAAAAAATGAGTCCAAAGGGATTTTCTGGAATTCGAAGCGTTAATAAGAACTCAGACTCATATTTTCCACGATATGACTCAAAAAAAATGAAGAAAAATTGTAAAACGACGTTGAGCGGAGATTATGAAAAATGGATTATTGGCACTAATAAATATAAAATCAAGGGTTAATAGAATCAAGGATCCTCTGCCCCAGATGTGAATTTTCATTTAATTTAAAGCTTGTAGTCATTGTCAGTGTATATTATAAAAGATTGAAGAAAATTTCAATGTAGCCTCGAAGGGATGAGGATGTATCAATTAATCAATAAGCGTCTGGTTTCCTTGTTTCCGTACACGCGCTCGTCTCTGGCGGCGTCTCGCGATAAATGCGTGTTTTTCTCTACGTACGAACACTCTCAGACACACACACACACGCACGCACACGAATACACGCACACGAGCTTTATTTCATATATATTATTTACTCGAAATTGCGTTAAAGCACGACGTCCAACACCTACAGAGTCACGTTGCGAGGGATCGATAGGGAACGTTCGTGTAAGAGTTTCCGCCGTATTTATTCTTCGTTGTTCTTCTTTTTTCTTTTCACGCGCGCCTGTGTTACGAGCTTCGATGAAAATTCTCCTCCACCCTCGTGATTTCTCGTAGTTAATGTTATTTCTGATTATGATTAGAACAGAAACTTCTACACAACGATGAAAAAGAGAAAAAAAAGTATAACAACAATATCCACGAGGTCAACAATGATTTTCACTTTCTAGAGTCCTTTCTATTTTCCCGTACTCTATTTCTATCCAAACACGGTAAAAAATTTATGTGATCTACATAAATATCAACATTTTGCTGTACTTGGTCCCATCTTGTTTTTATTATACTATCGTTACTTAGCTATATCTGATAATTTTTTTTACTCCTGTTCAGTCATTGTGGAAAATTAATATATACTAAGTATATCAAAATTTTGATTGCTGTTTTTGTTCTCTTTTCTATATGTTCGTCGTATCGTTACTTGACCATCATTCAGAACAAGGTTTTTCTTCAACTTCTTTGGATCAATATGAGAAATTAATACGAAACTAAATATCAACGTTTTTATTTTCCTTATTTTGCTGATACTTCATATGATTACTATCATCATTCATAGATCGTTATAGTAATTTTTGAATCATTCAAATAACATGAAGTATTGATATTAGAGTTTGATTTTTGATATTGCGAGTTTTTTCCTCTGGTTTTACTTTGTAAGTACGTGGATTACTATTTTAGTATTATTCAACCATGTTGTGTATACATTTCTTTAATAGTCATTTAAATGACAGAAAATAATTAAGAGGGTTAATCAAAGATCTATGATATTAGATAAAAATCTGAATTAAAAATATGTTGCAGTCCGACCTCCATTGAAGTCCGCTCGGAATAAGTCCGTTTCCCCTATTTCGTAGCTCGAGCATTCCCCTACTCTGACTTGGAATTCGAGCTCAAGTATTTCACGGGCAACTCTCTGCTTTTGAAGCCTGCTCAGTCTAATCGAACTCGAAGATAGATAGATAGACATTACGTTCAACTGATTTCCAAACAAATTCATTTCTCCATCTACAAATTAAAATTTCATCGTAGTTCTATCCCATTCGATCTTAGAAAAACCTTAGTTAAAACCCTCATCTTTGACATCAAGTTTGATGAACATGTGACACCTTATCGGCGTAGACTTGGCGGGCTTAGGGTAAAATCACGTAGGCTCTACTTCCTCGGTATTCTCATGTTTGACGTTATACAAGACGATGTTCCTACATACATCTCTGAACTATTTCCCCGACTACCTCCATCCGATCGTCCATCTCGACTAGCAACTCCTGAAACCTTCCACATTCCTCTGCACAGGACGGCTACCTTAAGAAACTGTCTTGCTCTCTCTGATGGCACTCACTTCCACCTGCGTTAACTCTCATTCATAGTCGTTCGCTTTTCAAAATTGAATGATATAAACATCTTTTCAACAACGACGAGTAGAGCACCATCTCTTCATCTGTAAATTACAAATTGTAACGTGCGTTTGTTTTTCATTTTTGTTCTTCCGTAAATTACTATTATTCATTATTGTTTAGTCACTATTACCGTCTTCTGCGTACTATGTTCAAAATATTATGTATGAATTTTTTTATGTACACTACTATTATTTTATGTTTCATCTCTTGCCCATGGACACACCAGGGCATATTAAAGGGCATCTATCATCTATCTATCATCATAGATGGTTTATTATTATACTGAGGCTCAAGGCCCGTGGGTACAAACAAGTAATGACTAGTATAACTAGTGTAGTAGAATAGAATAAAATAGAAATGAACTATAACACCGACCACAGGTCACTACTGTCGGTCTTGTGAATGTATTAAAATTCGTCACTTAAAAGAACTTTTAAGGGTTAAAAACGAAAAAACGTGAAAATCTCCCGCAACCATCGACGCCATGAATGAAATCATTCAATGATCAACTTCATCTTAAATATGATTCTTCTAATAATTTTTTGACAATAATTTTCAGTGGAATATTTCAAAGTGTGATAACCATAATTTTCCCGGTGATCTAAAACGGAAAAAAGTAACTTACTCGAGATTTTTCTACACGGACTGTCATTTGACTAGAGAATACTTTATGGACCGCTTCAATTCTTTAATATAACCTAAAACCAACAATTCAACTACAGTTGACTCTCTCTTGTGGCAACCCATCGGGAATGGTGACTCTCGCTACAGGCAACTTCTTCTCCATCCCCACTTTTGGTATATCCCCTGTAGCCCCGCCGGTGGTACATGGGACGACGCATGCGCCAAACAGTCGCGGCATGAGAGTAGGGATTAAAAAGTTGCTTCCAGGCATAGTTAAAAATTGCCATAAACGAGAAATTACTTGAAGCGATGTTGCCACAAGAGAGAGTCGACTATATAAGGTTTTTATATTTTAAGTAAATTATAGAGTGAGTAGGATTCGTATATCGATATGCTGGTCATTGATTTCGTTTTTACTTTAATGTATTTAGTCACACTGATAATATGTTTGGATAGTATTTTATATAGGGATTTAACAGCGAAGCTTCCAATGTAACTGTTTGTAAACATTTTAACGGCAATAAATTTGTAAGTTAATTGATTTATAATGTACCGGCTTTTAGCTATGAAATCAAGCATCAATATTTTACTGCGAACTGTTTAATGGATAAATATTGTTTTCATTTGTGGTCAATTATTAGATACATTTCAGAGTTTATTAGTTAACATATAATTTTCAATTTTTTGGGAATTTCGTAGAAATAGGAGTAATTTGAAGAATGTTTATATAAAAGAGCGGTGGAAAGTTTTATAAGATACAATTTGGATCAAGATATAGAGCAGGGAATGGGAAAAACCCGGAGATTGGCTTTTTCTCCCATGAAGACAGATAGAGGGAGAAGATAGAAGTTAACGAAGCGCGAGACGCTGAGCGTATGAACTTAAATCGACGATTGGTGGTGAAGGCGGAGGAAGACAAAACAGGACTTTTGCGTTTTAAATGGAACATTGAGGTCATCAGGACACCCTTTGCTCGAATTTTCACGATCAATAATTATTTATCGATTGTTTACATCCCACAGGCCACTAACGAATTTGTAAATTCTTTCATATTTTCCCATTCAATGAAAAAAAATTTGTTTATTCAATTCGATTTTCTTCTCTACTGAAATTTTCTCTTGCAATATCATTACGATCTTAATTTTCACCGTAATTTAGTTTTTGATTTCGTAATTTTTACCCCACTTTGATTTCTTGCTCCGATATTAAATTACCTCTTAATTTTAATTTCCAACACCGATATAATAATGTTACTCCGATCTCATAGTCCATATCGGTATATACACTAAAATGTTATTTTATTATTTCAGTTTTTTATCTTTGTGTCCCAATTTTGTTTCAACTCCAACATTACTTTTTACTAGAATTTGATTCCTTCCTACTTTCGATAATGAGACGATCGAAGAAAAAAATATGTTGCTGCTAAAAAGCGGGATTGGAGAAGTAAAAACTTTGAAAATGAAAGTAAAAATAGCAAAAATGAAGAGCTAGACGGAGAAGGAAAATGAAAGAAGTATGGAAAGAGAAATCTAAGAAAATGGAAACTGGTATTTCGCAGGAACGTAAAAGCGAGCTTAAGGGAAAAGAAATAAAAAGAAAATGCAGAGGAGAGTAAGAAGAGGAGTAGGAGGAGCAGCAGCACAGCAGCAGTAGCAGCAGCAGCAGCAGCAGCAGGTCGATAGCAATGGCGCCGCGGCCCCGCGGAGAAAATCAATCCCGGCTTGACGCCGGCCTTGTTTTGACGTGGGGACCCTCAGCTTTACCGAGGGCACGGCTTTCCCTGCTTCTCTTTTTCTTTTTTCATACCTCCTCGCATTTTCCCCTTCGCGTCCCATTTTTCGAACTCATTGGAAGATTTTACCCTTGCGGAGTAGCGACATTGACAAAAGTAAATGGATAAAATATGTTCGAACATGAGAGACTTAACGAATCTTTTTTTTATTTCATTTTTTATTGCTATTTAATTTGAAGATCGTTGGGGAACGTAATTATTACCATTTTAACCGATAATAAACTTTAAATACTGCGATAAAAAAAATTTAATAATAAACAAAGCATGTTTTTGAAGTTTTTTTGGATTTTAGCCGCCATATTTGAAAAAAATAATATGCGAATACAAAAATTTTCTGTCAGACTTAAGTATATGTGTGTACCGATAGTTGAAAAAAATTTCGATTTTTTCCGTTTTTTATGTATGAAAAAATCATAAATATTGAAAATGACGAATTTTTTGCTACATTTTTTGTAAAGAAAGGCCATATTTAATTTTGAACTTAAATTTAACAATCTTTAAGCCCGGATTCTGGTCCATCTCACCGGCAAACATAAAGAAACGTACACGTGATTTATTTATTGCTTTGTTATGTACATAAAATTCTGGTTTGAAAATTTGGTATAAAATCAACGATTTTGGTTGTTTATGAGTTAATATGAAGCGAATGGAATAAATGAAATTGTTTATCATTTTCATACATTCCCACTTATAACTTAATTAATTTTTGGTTCACTTTTAATGAACAAAACGTAATAATAAGTATAAATCAAAATGAATACGAGTCTAAAAATAACAAATTTTTTTTTTTCACAAATTTTTTTCGAAAAAATGAAAATGGATACTTGTTTCTTTTTTTCGTGTTTTTTATGGTATTGAGATTTAACTAATTTACGTGTCGTATTTCTGTATTCTCTCCATTCCAAGGAGTGAGGAGGAAAAGTTTTTAAATTCGTATAGCTGCGTGAAAGGGCATTGGATTCCACGTGACTTGGAAGGAAAAAAAGGAAATGATGATGAGACGCGAGTCAGATGGAAATTCGTGTTTTGACGTTTCTTAACTCCTGACTCTAGCATTTGAATAAAAATGAAATTTTTTAGTAGAGCGATGCGAGATTCCGAGTTGGAATTTTTTCCTGCATACTTGAAGAATACATTTTTCAAATGTAGGCAAAAAAAAACATCTGAGCAAGAATTTTTCATTTTACAATTTTTATTTAAAAAGTGTTAAGTAAATTATTTCTTTACATACTAAAAATTCTTACACGCAATTCAAGTTGTACCTGATTTTATTATCAAATCTTATTTTAATGAAATTCCAGAAATTTTTAACCGTGAAAATTTTATTGAAAAATCTTGGTGTTTTCGTGTCCCGCAAAGGATGCATGCGAATAGTTCACTTTTTGGTCAATAAATTACTTCTCAACAGCAAGAAAATCCGCATAATAATCCTCATTAAAAAAACGTTCGTTTTTTGACATTTACACACGTTCGAGTACAAATTTTATAATTCGGCTATATTATGTTGTATTATGCTACAAAAAATGAAAACCTTCTGTTCCAAAATATTTACACGAAGGAGTGAAAAAAACATTTGATATAACGTCGATAACGTTTTACTTCAAGGTAAAAATATTTATCGAATTTCGAAAAGGTGAGTTCTAACCTCCACGAAAATTAACCCTCTCGAATTTGGTAGCATCGAAATACTCGGAAAATCCTTCCAATCTTATTTTTTCATAAAAAAGCTCCAAATAAAAAATCCTCATGCTATACACAGGCAAAAATTACTTCGAATAAAAAAATAAATGCGTGTGTAACAACTACTTCAAATAAAAAAAAAGAAACGCGTGTTCAACAAGAACTACTCCAAATAAAAAAAGAAATTCGCGTGCAACAAAAACAAACGAAAAAAGTCAACTTCTCACGAAGCAACAAAATCGAAAAAAAAACATGTGCGTAAAAAATTCAGTTTATCGTTTCACAATCTGCGTCAACATTTCATCATAAAATAAAATTTACGTTGCTAAAAAATACAAAAAAAAATAATTCGAAGAAAAAAAAACTTCGAAGCTGCGAATGCGATCGTAAGAAAGTAAAACGCGAGTGGATAAATGAAAATCGATATGTATAGTACGATGAAGCATTTATTCCAGGCGCCTGTAATATCGAAAATAAAACGTGTATCAAAGGTCTCGACGGACGATAGAAGAGCGCGAAGAGCGAGTCAAAAAGAAAATACAAGAACGAGAGAGGGGGGGGGGGATAAAGAAAGAAAGAAAAAAGTGACATTATAGATTAGGATTGCGTAATTGTTACCTTGGATAACTCGTTCCGTGGTGGAGAGCTTCTGGGAGTTATTCGAGGTCATGCTGATGCTGTTCGCTGTACAGGTTAGGAGGGGTTTTCGACGGGCACACCGGGCGGGACGGGGAGGGGGATTCGAGGGAGGAGGGGAGGAGAGGAACGTCGGCGGTTGACACCGGCCGCGCGCACCTTACGCACGCTTCTTCCTCGCGCACTTTTTTTTCCTTTCTTTTCCTTTTCTTCTTTTCTCTTATTATTTTATTCTTATTCTTCCTGTTTTGCGATTCACAAAGACACTCGAACCACGATTATCGACGAAAAAAAAACGATTTATTCCTCTCTTTTTTTATCTTTATCGTTTTCTCGCTATTTATCTATCTCTCTCTCTCTCTCTCTCTCGATTTCTCGCGTGAACACGGCACTATGCTTTTTCACTTTTCCGGCTCCGCACCTCGAAATATTCTCTCTCTTTCCACTTCGCGTATCGCCCGTACGCGAGCTTTCTCTCTCTTTTTTTAAGAAGCCTGCTTCTTTTCTTCCCTCTTTTTTATTCTTCCTGTTCTCGAGGTTATCCGACTCTCACGAAAGCCCGATGTTTATCACACTGCACTCGAAATAAGAAAATTTTTATTCTCGTTCCTCGTTCGTATATACGGACGAACGGCAACGAGACGACGAAGAGAGGAGAATGGGAAGAGGAGAGAAAAGGGCGCGCGGGAGTTTCGGCCGAGACCGAGTGACAGGGACGAAGCTAGCGAGGCTCGAACTACCGAGAAAAATAAAAACCGTCTTGTTCTGTTATTATTTTTATTATTGCACGTCTATCGCTACGTCGAATGATCGAATTCTTTTTTTTGATCTCGCGACCGACTTGCTAATGAAAAATTCGATTCGCTCTTGTTCCTCGAATTTAATTCGTCGTACATTTTTATTTTTTCATAATTTTACAATGCTCGTTGTGAGACTTTGTTTATGTTTTCATGACAAATGTTTTCTCGTTTTTGGATTAAATAATCTGTATCACGTGACCGATTTCTGTTTCGAATATTTTTCAAGCCTGTTTCTTCCTAATGTTTATTTCCGTGAGTGCTAACACACTTCGTGATTTTTTTTCTTAAATATTTTACTTTTTTTGAGTCAAATATTTTTGTCACGGGCTCATGTTTTATCTCGCGAGCGATCACAGGGGGCGGTCTCTACGATTCCCCTGGCGACACATCGGGGAAACGTTTTTTTTTAATTCCCGTCGATCTCCCGTTACCGATTCTACGCGCTCGATTTGCGTCCCCGTGTTTTTCGATTGAAGAATCGGAGCACTGATTTCCTCGATTATTTCTCTCTTGATTTTTCCATACGCCGCGAGTATATTACTTTATTATATTTTTCCGTCCACTCGATATTATTGCTGACTGAGGTCTTATTGCCGTCTGCCACGCGACAGCACTAACAACCGTCCGGCGAGCTCTCCTCCTCGCGGCCGCGAAGATAACTGACGTTTTCACCCGACGAATAATATTCCTGTCAAGCGTGCAACAAACTTTTTATCTTATTTATTCAACATCAAACATTCATCCGTTTATTTATTTATAATCTACGAGTACAAACGGCGACGCTTCTCGCCGGATTTCTCTCGTTGCTCCAAATGCACCGACGACGATGCTCGCGTTACGTGCAACAAAAAATAAGCATTATTTTTTCATCGGATGTAGAACACATGCGCTCCCACAGTCACGCACACATACACACTGACACACTTTCCGGAGCTCTCTCATTTTCGATAAAATATTTTCTGAATTCTCGAAAGCACTCGTATTTTTACGATTTTGCCCTCTAGCTATTTTTTCTCCCTCCCTCTCTCTCTCTCTCTCTCTCTCTCTCTTTTTCTCTGTCACTCGTTCTCGTCTACGCCGTGAGTTTTCTCTGAGCTTTTTTGCCCCTCTTTTCATGAAGGTAGAAAAGGTAGGCACGAGAAAGGGTAAAAAGTCGGACGGGTCGGGCTCATCTCGTGAGGGAGACACCGGTGGAGCATCGCGGGGCACGCGACCAAGGCGAGGACGAGGACACACGTCCGCTCTTGGTCGTCGGGTTAGAGAGAGAGAGAAAGAGAAAAATACGGGAAAGAGATATATAGGCTCGGGGGGGGGGAGAAGGAGGGGAGGTCGTGAGATCGTGAATAGGAAAAACGCGAGTCAAGTAGAACGTCACACACGTAAACCACAGGCCCCGGACGACGTTGACGACGACGACGACGACGGCGAGCGCGACGACGACGACGGCGACGACACAGACCGCGGAACGGGGCACCCCACGGCCTTTTGGACCACGCCGCTAAATTCTACTACAAGATGTCTGTCCTGTGCTCACCGCGGCACACGAACACTGACGACTCCGTTATACTCGACGACAAACGGTGAACGCGCGCATCCTCAAACGCGCAACGATTATTCGAGGTCATAGCTACGCCGCGAGCCTGTCTCAAAAGCATATACGTGCATGAAAACGGGTGGGAATGCGCGAGTATTCGAATTACCTCTGTCTCACGCCTCCGGGCATCGTGATGGTTCGTTCAAGTGCCCCGAGGCGGCGCCACCTTACACGGCAGTGGAGTCGGTTTGTCAGATTCCGTCGAACGACTCGTTATAAATCCGACTGCAAAAGATTTCGTTAGAATATTTATGTGCACGGCTAGTTGGACGAATGCTCTATATAAGTTTACTGCGAGAAATAAACAGTACAGGATAATTATTCTCATTTTACTGACGAAAGGATTTTACTGATGGCCGATTATGCGTGCTCCAAGATAAAACGTTGCGCGCGTCTTCTCCTCAGTTACTACGTTAGTCGTGTTTATGTTTACGACCGCAGTAGTCAAATTAGAGTCAATGGTAGCACACAGAAGTCAAATGACAGAATAGTTGGAGATACGGGAATTTCCAAGCTCGTATAAAATTATAGCACTTTTTCCGTGTAGTGCTCATTTTATTCATTCGCTGTTGCTTTATTACTCCGTTATTACAGAAATTAATAATAATCCAGAAGCTTACAAAAGTAGAATTTTGTTTCTTTATATTCTTTCGAGCTGTCACAGTGTAGAAAAATACACAAAAAATGTGAATGAATGAATGAATATAGCATATTTTAATTATTACATATTTTAATATGTAATAACATTTGTAAACAAAATTGTTGAAAGTGTTATTATGAATTGTATATCTTATTATGTTATTAGATAACTACAAAAGTGAGGTTAAAGTGAGTCAAATTATGTGAATAAGTTTGAATTCTTTTCCAAATATATTTAAATTATCTTTTTTTATATTTTATTAATGTCCACTTTATTATCAATTTTATGTTCATTAATACAAAACGTTAAAAAATATTTTTAAGCTTATTTTGTTTTTTCTTTGATTCACTGAGTTATATTTCTGATTTCTGAAAAATACTGAGACAGTTTGACGAATAATTTTTAATATAAATTTGTAGAAAAAGTTTTCAAAAGTCATTTTTTGGTCTGCGATCGAGCCAGGATTTTATGTTGGGAATCGCAGTAACTTTTTCTCTGAGAGCTCTGAGGTTTGGACAGTCCTTCATGATCTCAGATCCACAAGCATTGACAACTGAATCATGAATCCCAACGAAAAAGATGTCTGCGTAACTCAGCTAAAAATAAGAAAAATATGTCAACGGTTATTACTGAAATCGTCCATACAAATTGCTGATATTCATTTTACTAGTCCTACATTGCCGCCGTGCAGATATCCATTATTGTTCCTTGCGAGCTCCTCAAATTTATTCAAAAAAAATGGCACAACCGTTGAGACAGCCTGGACCTTGATTTTTGCACTTAAAACTGGATCTGGCTCTCTGTAGAATAATGCAACTTCTAAAAAAATAAAATTCAAAATAAATATATGAATATAAGAAAAAGATAATTTTGAAAAAAAAAATTATAGAAAAATGTAGTAAATAGAAAAATTACAGATTTTTTGGAATATAAAATAGAATGTTTGATAAAAAATAAATTAATTGCAATAAATTAAAATGACGTTAACGTACGTTTTCTCAAATCGTGAAGTGCATTGGCAATCGCGTCAATCTCGAGTGCATCTATGTCAGTTTTGCCAATTAAATTCAATTGCTTAGCCAGATAACGACAAATCGGTAGTGTTTGCGAATACGTTTTTCCATCGATTTCCAGTACCGGAAGTTGTCCGAAGGGGGTCGCTGCAACGGAATTGGATTTTTTTAAAGCAATCAGAGATAACGCCATTCCAGAAAATATAAACACTCTCAATATACAGAACTGATAAGACAGTTTCCAAGCGTTCCAATTTATCTCTCAAAATTAGATTCGAATCATTTTTTTATTACTTTTTAATGAATAAATGGAAAAATAAAATATTATTAACTAATCTCTTTAGTAATTAAATCGTCAATTTTATCTCAAATAAAACTTTGAACATTTTGTAACATTTTCTGTACAGAAATTAAATATAAAAATTATTTTTTTAACTTTTTACATGATTTCATTTCTGGCCATGTTTCTCGCTCCACCCTGACGTCTTCAAAGTCGTTTCCACCATAACTGAGAAGGAGTCTTATAGGCTCGCCCAGGCCCATTACATCAAAGTACGTAATTTTATAC
The DNA here is from genome assembly GCA_030522605.1 of Cremastinae sp. B BG-2022a. Lineage (NCBI taxonomy): Eukaryota > Metazoa > Arthropoda > Insecta > Hymenoptera > Ichneumonidae > Cremastinae sp. B BG-2022a. The sequence goes on from JAPYYX010000976.1 coordinate 39,262, forward strand.
TGCGGCATTGTGATCTAAAAACAATTTTTTTTTATATTTAACGTAAAAATACAAAACCAGAACGAATATGGAGGATGAGAGCTCTCTCTGAAGGATCGTCATGAACTTTCTCTTTCACTTTTTTTTGTCTCACAATCATTAATCCTCTCGAAAATATTTTTATAAAAAAAAAAATACTAAACAATTTTCCGTTTTAAAAAATTGTGTCCTTTTTTAATAATTTATTTTCGCAACTTATCCTGCAATTATTTCGTAAGGACAATTGATTTTTTTGTTTGTACTTACAATCCGGAGCTCGTGGATAAACTCGCCGGTTGTTTCGACGCCAACTGGTCGCTCTCGATCGCTTCATGTGACTTGGCATTCTTTCGGTTTATCCCTACCGCATGATATTCCGAGTCCCCACCAATTGTACCGAAAGTCTGACACTCTACTTCGTATCTTTATGGGCCATCATTTTGCTCCTGAATTTTGTAACATAAATTAATATTTTTGTCCAATAGGTTATACAAATGACAACAATTTTTTATAATTTTAAACAAACAAAATTAAATTAAATTAAATGTAAATTAATTATTATAGACAATTTATTCAAAAAAATAAATCGATGCATATTTTTTAGTACAATAATGATAACATTTTTTTCAAGTTACAATAATAAAGTATTCTTTAATTCAAATATTTAAATCAGAGATAAAAAAGTATCTTACATCAGTCGGGATTGAAAGTTATCCAATGGATTATACAATTGACAACAATTTTTTATAATTTTAAACAATCAAAGCAATTCAATCAAAAGTAAATTAAATTAGATGTAAATTAATCATTATAAACAATTTATTCAAAAATAAGTAAATCAATGCATATTTTATAGTACAATTATGATCTCATTTTTTTCGAGTTACAATATGATAAAATATTCTGTAATTCAAATATTCAAATCAGAAATAAAAATTTACCTTAGAGTCAGGATTGGAATGAATTGAAATTGTATGACTTTGGCGGGAAACTGAGATAAATGTCACATAAATTGATACGATAAAAAAAAGAAATTTAACCTAAATATCGGAAAGTGGAAAATCCCTATCGCGATGATTCGTTAATGAAGTCCTGAGACAGATGAGATTCTCGTCAGATTCATTAAAAATAGTCGACAGATTAATGAGATACATTATCGTTATTTTTCTATGGACGGTGACAGGAACTTCTGATCGACGAATTTGCGAAAACGAGAGAAATTGCGCTACTGAAAGCGAAAAATGTCCAGAAGATCTCGGTGCTCGTTTGTCCAAGGAAGTTTTCCCCAGAAAATACGTAATTGCAATCTCTCCGGACTTCGAAAAAAATATTTTCCATGGAGCGATGAGAATAACCTTCGAAACGCTCGAAGTAAATTTTATTATAAAAAATTTATTCATCGATTTTATTTAAGGAGGAATTATACCTATTTTTAAAATGGTAAGAGTCAGTTAAAATTTTGTAGACTTGTTTGAAAACGGCTAAAAAATTCTTGTGCCAAATTTGAGAATGATTTACTACATGGTTTTAAAGTTATGAACTTTCAAACTTTTAAAATTTAACATTGTGTCTTATGGAAAATTCATATGAATATTCTAAACGTAAACAAAGAAAGGTACCATCTCCGTAAAATTTTTTTTACGTTTCATATATGAGTGTTCAATGCTAGTTAAAAATTTTAAAAGCATTTCACTAAAATTTTCTATTTTAATTGTTTAGACAATGTTAATTGTTAAAATTGTTTAATTAATAATCGGAAGTTGTTAATTGCTATTGTAGCTAATACACAAAAAATTGAGAACCCTTTAAAAAGTCTAGAATGTCAAAAATTCGCAAATTTTCGTTCTGAAAATATTTTTGACATGGATTGTACCTACCATTCCTCCTTAACTATAAAATTAAATGATAAGAAAAACAAAAATTTTCTCAGTATGAGAAATAAAAAACTGATTTATCGTAAATAATTTTAAACGATGATATTGAAAAAAGCGAACTGAGGTTCACTTTGTATGATTTCTGCATAAATCTCAAACAAAGAATCCTTTCATAAATAATCCGAAGGAAATAAATTTTTTATCAAAATTCCATATCGTCTTGAAGGAACGCGATTACGTGGCCTTGCATTCGAAAGATCTCTACGTTGAATCGGCGACGATCTGTCGCGGTGAGAATCACGATAGTTGCAATCTCTGTCCAATCAGATCATTGACCCCGGTCGCAAAATACGAGATGATCGTTTTGCAATTCCAAAAAAAAATTAATCCTGGAATTTACACGATAAGGATGAATTTCAGCGGATCGATGGACAACAGAATAAACGGATTTTATCTTAGCACTTATTACAATCGACGAGACAACTGCACAAGAAGGTAAATATTTTTCAAACACTTGAATAACAATTGAATTTATTTTTCACGTTTTTACTAATTTTTTGATAAAATATTTAATTTTTATCTAAAAGTTTATAATTTTATATTCATCTTTTTATACAAATTTTAAGTATTCATGTTCATCTGAATTAAAGAAAACTCGCGGTGACCCAATTCGAGCCAACTTACGCGAGGAGAGCTTTTCCTTGCTTCGACGAGCCTGGATTTAAGTCGATTTTCGAAATGAAGATAATTCACTCGATTTCGAGGGGTTATCATTCCCTCTCGAACATGCCAGCTCTAGTCAGTCTTAACTTTTTTTCCTCAATTATTATGGGGGGGGGGGGGGGGGGTGTTTTTTTATCATAATTGAAGTAAGGATATAATATAGAATTTTCAGCTGTCATGACAAAAAAAAATTTTTCTTGACGGACAAATGGGACACCCCTCCAAATAACTTTAATAATTTGTTAACGTATTATTAGCTTTGACGTCCTATTTCAAGTAATTAATTGATGATTTATTTTAATTTTTTCTTTAAATGTGTTTCATTCTACCAAAGAAAATATTCTTGTTCAAACTTCTATGCTAATTGATTATTAATTTTTATATTTTGTTCAGGTGTATTTTCGAATCACCAAATATAATGTTCTTAGCAAATAAAAAACTATTTGATATTAAATTTTATCAAATTTCGAAATATTGAAAATTTTCCCTAAATTTTTGGGGTATTCCATTTTGCCACCCTTATCCAATAATAAATTTTATTAAAAAATAAAAATATTTAAAATACAATGAAAAGTTGGACGTAACCAACTTTTCATCATTTTTTAATTCCCTATTTCTCTCTCTAATTTATTGAGATTTTTTTTCATCTTTTTTTCAATTTTCCATAATTTTTTCATTCCCTATTTCTCTCTATTTATTGAGATAAAAGGTAATGTGTTATTTATTTTAACTAAGCAAAGATATTTCCCATTTGCCTATTACTCCATTTTGCCCTCCCCTACATTTCTTTCAGTTTTATATCATTGCGACAATTTTATTATTAATTATTTTTGTATTTTACAAAACAGGGTATCGAGAAAGTCACTGGACAGAATGATCTCGTGATAACGAGCTTTGCGTCGAGTCTACCGATGTCAACTTACCTCGTGGCTTTTCTCGTCAGCGATTTTACCTGCACAACTTCCATTGTGGGCAGTCTCACGGGAACGAGCATCCCGGTCTCTGTTTGCAGTTCCTTCGCAAACAAGAACAAAGTTCAATTCGCCCTGAACGTCGCCATGAGATCTCTGAATTTTTATATGACCTTCTTCCAAATCGATTATCCGTTACCGAAAATCGGTAAGTTTTATAGTAATGTTGTTTTCTTTTTCTCTGTATAATAAAAATGAAATGCCGTTCGTTGGTAAGACCATTACTTGAGAATGGCTGAACCGATTTCGCCAATTTATTTTTAAATGTTCGCAATAGTCCGAATAGGGTTTTTGTGCAAGAAAAAACTGGAAAAGTTGCATGCAAAACTGCAAAATTCATGAAAAAAAGAAAGTACATTTTTCGATTGATTTTTAATCGCTAAGTTCACAAATATCATTTGGTAGCTGACTATCAGTCAGTGATCAGACAGTTGTCGACTTTTAAATTGTCGATTTGATTCGAAACGAATAAAATTTCATGGTTTTATCATGCAAAAGATCATCACCTCCAAAATTGATCGAACTTTGAATGGTTGTGTATGTCTATTAACAAAAAAGTTAATAAATTCTCCAATTTTAATTCAAATATGATCGCAAATCATGATACAATCGACAAAATTCAATTGAACTGACTCAATTCTATCTCATTTTAATGCTGAATTGTGAAATTTGTAATCATCGATATCAATAGTGTGGAAAAAATGTTCATGTTTTTATTAGATTTTCAGAACTTTACAAAAAGACCATTAAATAAGAGTTTATTGGAATTTGAATAATTTGCAAAAAATGTAAAGCAAAATTTGAATTTTTTACTAAAAAAATCTGCCAAAAATCCAATTTTCACAATTTTTCGTTTTTCGTTCGTTTTATAAAAAAAAAGTGGAGCAAAATTTTAATTTTTTTCTAAAAAAGTCTTCCAAAAATCCAATTTTCACTTTTTTTCGTTCGTTTAACAAAAAAATGTCGAGCAAAATTGGATTTTTTTTCTAAAAAAGTCTGCCAAAAATCCAATTTTCATTTTTTTTGTTTTCCTTCGTTCAAGTTACAGTTTATGGTCTTATCTAAGACAACATTTTTTTGTATTCACTTCCGATGATTCTGTCATGAGTTATGCTGACAACCGGATGAAACGAGAGGTCATCGGAAATGACGTCACAATGCCGGACTTTTAAATATTTTACTTTGAAAATTTCAAAAATTCTTTTTCAAATGTACATCTTTAAGATAGTAAAAAGTTTTAATAAAATATTTCGTTTATTATATAAAAAAAAATTCTTGAAAATATTCTTTTTTCCGAAGAAACCCATGTAACCCCTCAAGGTGGTTGTATCGCGACAGTCACGATCAAAAGTTTTTCCCCGTGTTAAGTAGAGGCAAACTCATAAAAAATTTATTTTTCGTCGAAATTTATTAAAATTTTACACAGAATATCATACGAAAACGTGTGCCAAATTTGAGTGCGTTCTACCGTGTAGAAATAAAGATATTTATTGCTGAAAATTTCAACATTTAACATGGGTTCTTATGGAAGATCATGAAAAACTGCAATTTTCAAAAGTACATATCTCCCTTTCTACACGGTAGATCTCATTCAAATTTTACACACATTTTCGTATGATATTAAAGAACATCTGTGTAAAATTTCAACAAATTCTGACGAAATCGACTTTGGCGATACAACCACCTTAAGGATGTTGCCCCCATACAGTCTGTAGCAAAAGTTAGTGACATTTGAAAATTTGTACTATCAACAAATAAATGCTTTGCAATTAAAGAATATATAATATATTATTGAAAAAACGTATTTATCATGTCACGTCACTAACTTTTGTCCGTCTGCTGCCAACTTTTAGAAAAAAAAATATATGCTGAAAAAACATGAAAAAAATACTGATGAAACTGATTAGATAGAAAAATGATTTTTTTTTCGATGTCTTTATTAAAAGTAGGATAAAAGTATATAGATTATGTTTATCAAGAGATTTTTGGTTATTTCTGTTTTTATATTGGTACTCATATATAGAGATATATGTATAGTGGTCAGGTTAGATTTTTCGGTCTCACTCGCAGAACTCACTATTTTTTCATACTTTAACATTAAATTTTGGAAAAACTACGCTCCTAATCTCTTTGAAATTTGGTGAGGACTT
>JAPYYX010000977.1:0-33717 GCA_030522605.1 Cremastinae sp. B BG-2022a
CAACGGTTGAAAAGTTATTAACAATTTTTCGCAAAAAAACGTGTTTTTTTCGGTACAAAAATTTGTTTTATCGAAAAAATTTTTATGAAACCCGCTAGACACACACCTTCTCAGAATCAGAAAAGTGTCCTCGATTCATGGGCTAAAAGATAACTGGATCGTGGACCCAAAAATCATGAACATTGTGTCCAAATTTGTCTTCTCCGGTCCCTAATGGGTTAATTTCCTTTGTACTGAAGAAAAGAATCGTCTCGAAAAGTCTTATGTTTTTCCTAAGTATATAATTATTATTCGACCATCCTCACAAGGACGTACAAGTATTATAGCCGATTTGACATATCGAGAACGGGGTAGAGACATGAATGAATAAGAGATTACCATATTTTTCTTATTGTAAAATAATAATTCTCCCAATGAAATAATTTTAAAAATTAATTTGAAAAGCGACAATAGTTGGAAAAATTAGAAATTCTAGTAAAATAATTTTATGATATATCCAATGCTTTCAATGCATTTTTTGTTACAATTTCTTCTGTTTGCATATTGGCGTTTATCTTCCGCTTCCATCTCAGAGGTGGTTGTGCTATGCTACCGGTGCTTCTTAGAAGAATATATAAAATAGCATGTGATGTACAACGGATGAAAAATCGTAAAAAATCTTTATAAAATGACTAACTGGACGTCGGTATGAATGCACTTCACTTTACCATAAAAACCTAACCGGTATGAACAAAGAATATAACCGTACCGTCATCTTGCGGAAAAACAAACAAAGAAACCTGACCTCCTTCTGTGTTTTCAAAACATTGAAGCTAACCTGAAAATATGTAAAATTAAGTGAAACATTAGTGACCTGATTCTCATGTCATAATAGAATCAGGTCTATTTTTATTTCAAATATTTTACATAAATATGAAAAATTTAATACGAATATTCCATCACTTAATAAATCCAAAAATATCTCAAAAAGTGATGAAATTTCAAATCCGAAACAAAAAATGCACCGCACCTCGAAATTTGTAAAAACGAATGATTTATTTTTAGCTGAATTACAAAATATATTTTTTCGTCTCAAAATAAATGAGAAAGTGTAGATCATAATCGACAGAATGGATATTTATGTAAATGAAGATGATATCACAAATGAAGTGAAGGGTAAAACGATATTGCATTGGAATTATCGCGGTCTCTCCGAACTTCCAGAAAATTTGAGATTTTGTGCTAAAGATTTACGAGAGATATACCTGAAAGATAACAAATTAGGGAGTCTGCCTGATTGGATAATTGAGCTTTCGAACGTAACGCACTTGTATCTTCATGGCAATAAAATAAAAGAGGCTCCTGATCATATAGCCTCCATGAGACATTTGACCTTGCTGGATCTGAGTAAAAATGGCATTTCCGAATTACCTTCTTCTCTAGGAAATCTTGAGACTCTGGAGCGTCTTGCTCTGGATGACAATTTTCTGATCCAGTTACCATCTGGTGAGAAATCTCAATTTTTTTCCTTCTCCGATTTTTAAACGGAACTTATTTAAATGTTATCTCTTCCGATGAACAGCCCTAAAAAATTTGAGAAGTCTGCGATCCTTGTCGATCTGCAACAATGACTTTGTGGTGTTGCCGGAATGGTTGGGATCGTTAGAAAAATTGGAGCAACTCAACGCGGATGAAAATTATCTGAAAGAAATACCAAACCGACTGACTCAGCTGCCCAATCTCTGCACGTTATCAATTTGTTCCAACAGGTTGTATATCGATGGCATTTTATATTCTAGATCTTTCGTGGGTTTTTTTTTCTTTTTTTTCCCACAGGCTTGATGTGTTCAGCTTGGAAAATCTTGGACAATGAAAAAGCATTATAAATCCTTCAAAAACAATGCACAGGTTGACACATTTGCCTCTCAACGAATTTCTCTCCTGTCCTGCGATTTACTTTCGCTCAAATCCTCACTTGAATTATCTGTCCTACCCGATGTTCCATCAGTTGCTTCGTGCATTTGGTGAAATAAATCTTGAGCCAGCAAAATCGATCGCAAATCATCCAAAGAGCAATAATTTTTGCATTTCCGTACTCTGTGATCAAAGTAAAAAAAGAATACTCGAGCTGCCTAGACAATTATTAATAATTCATGGAACGGATATTAACGAGCCACCCTCGTTGTGGGAATTGGCATTGAGAAGAATGTACAGTAGCGAGAGGTGAGTGAAAAAAAGACAAACATGAACTTTGTATAGAAAATGAAGCATTTCACATATCAAAAATTACTTTCATTCTTTTAGGAAGATCCGAGAAATTCAACATCAGAATTCCTGCTCCTCGATATCGTTCAATTTACTTGTAAACGGACCAGTCGCAATCTGCGTCAATGAAAATTGTCGCGAGGCGATTTTTACCGAGACCTGGGTTATAACAGCAGCCACCTGTCCGAGGGATTCTTTTTCGAAACGAATCATCATCGTGGCTCTGTACTGTAGCAAAAAGTATTCAAATTTCTCTGAAAACATTTCTCCTAAATTTTCAACAGGGAAGAAAAAGAAACAAAGAATTCAAATTTTTCTTCTCTTTCTTTAGTTGCGCCCTCACTTTTGACTTCGTGTCGGACGAATTCGAGCGACTACAGTGGCATTTTGTTCATTAGAGATAAGCTATACAAATCGTTAAATAAAATTGTGAATTTTTGTTCATTTCGCCAGAATAAATTTCACAAAGAAACTCCGACTTTCATCATTCGCAACGATAAACGGCCTTACTTTTTAACAAATTGTAATATTATTATCGTAATTATTATTAAGTAGCATATATTTATAGATACAAACGCGGGAAACAAGAAACCTCACTGAGGAGGCCAATCGAATATTTAAAATTGTATTATTTCGTTATCACTTGGGACGGGATTATCGTCGAGATAATTAAGACGTCGCGATCGAACGATGGATTTCTTTTCCCCCGTTACACCTCCGCGGATATTTTTATTCCTCTTTAATGAAGCGATTCTTATGCTACGTAAAGAGAAAGTCAAGAGCCTTATCACGATCGCGATCACACTTTATGAGAGCATTAGATGCCTCCTCCTCCGGGAAACCAAGAGTCTTCAAGGTACGAAGATTCTCGTGATAAAGTTTGGCCTTCTCCTGATCGTACTCGTTTATAACGAGCGCCTTTTCAGCCTCATCGCCGGGAATTCCGAGCTCCTCCAAGTTCTGCACAGCTAACAGATACTCAACTATTTTTTTGTTGTCCTTGCCACCGAGATCGCGAATCGCCCGCGCCGCTCGTGACAAGGGGAATCCCATATCGCTCAAATGACGAGCCAAATTTTTGTCCTCATCTGACAAATCCGCTAATGGATTTGGAAGCAAAGAATCCTTTGGGGTATTCAGTTTGTCCAGTCTCAGCTCTATCTCGCTATTCTCACGTTCTGGGCTCTCCAGGTCTGGCCAAGGCTTCCAATTCTGCGATAAATTAACAAATTTTAATTTCATGCGAATTACGTTTCTACAACTATTCGAGTATTTATTTTTTTACAACTTTAAGAAAATTGTACCTCCATATAAGGCCTCGCTAACTCGCGCTCGAGCTCCTCCACGATTATCGAGACATTTCGTCCTTTGTAATTATTACTCTCGTCACGATTTTCAACCGCGTTGTTCGTTGTTTCTTCACTTGTCTTTTCATCACTAATATTATTTTCCAGAGATAATTCTTTCATGATGCTCTCCACTTTAGCTGAAGCTATCCACCTTGGTGTTGACTGCAGTACCTTTTAATCAATATTGTTATGTTTATATTTACATTATTCAGTACTTCATGGAACTTTTGTCTTTCTGACAATCTTCTCGAACATATTGAATAATACATTCAAGAAAAATACGAGACTTTCAATCCATTTACAGTTTAATTTTCAACAAACCTGAGCAAGCTCTTCCATATCATTTATAGTCTTGAGTTCCATATTGTCAAAAGGACTGCTAGTATCATTGTCAAAGTCCGCATAGTCTAAACCATTGCAGGGACTGACATTGTCCCTGAGGTCCGTCACAGCTGGAAAAAGACGCTGAGGCGTAAGTATCGTGGCTTTGGGAGCCGGAGCAACATTCACAGGAACTTTCTGTTCCTCGTTGTTGTCGTTCGACATTCTTTCCTCTATCTTCTCCGCCCCTTCTTCCTTCAGCGTTTCCTTCTGACTTCTATGGTCCTCCGTTTTGCTCTGATCCTCGTTATTCTGCATTTTTCTCTCATTCTCCAGTTCCACGCTTATTCTTTTTCTCTTTTCTTCCAGACGCAAGCGTCTTGCTTCGTTGTTCGTCTGTCTGACTGTTCGCCATTCTTTCAGCTTAAAAAATAGAAATGATTGATTTTTGTTCATATTTTTATCTTTTGTTTATAAATTGATAAATGAAATTACCTTTTCGAGGACGGACTTCTCGAGACTGAAGTCGTACGTGTGCTTCGATATATCGGGCAATTTGTTATTGTATGCAGCAGGAAGAGTTACTTTCCTCGGAGGTTTATAGGCCTCGGCTATTTTGACCTGTACCCCGTCCATGTACGAGGCAACGGAATCGCAACACTGCGACGATCCAGAGGCTCTGGCCATGATTCTGTTTCGAATAATTTTTTTCTCTCCTACGTGTACTTTCGTCGAATAAAAAAGTGTCTCGCTTTGAAAATCTTGTCACGAGACTCGTAACACTCGACGCGACATAACCTATTCATAATCGCGAAGATATTTACGCGATCGTTGAATTATCGGGATCCATCGATTTCAATATATTTCTCAAATAAACAACTTTTACACGACTGTAAAAAAAAATTACTCGCGAATTTTTCGCTACCATTTGAGTTGCCTCGATGACAGCCAGGGCTCCAAAATCCCAAGTTTGACAGTTCGTCAGCTCAAGGCAGCCATCTTTATTTTTTCTGCTCACAATTTCGGGATTACCCTCCGACGTGAAATTTTTTTTATAACATTTTTTTCTTCTATAATCGAAGATGACAATAAATTTCGAAAAATGTAACTCTCATCAAATTTGTATTTTGAAAAAATAATTAAACAGACAGTCAAAATAATTTGATAATTAATTAATAAATAAAATACGATAATTAAAAATCATGTACTTTATATGTAAAATTTTAAAAAGAAAAAAGACAGGAATGGTTAAAAATGATACTTTCACAATAATGATATTTGGTACAAGTCTAATTTATTATTGTCAGTATCAGTATAATTTCAAGATTTCCTGTACGTCATTGAGTTCGGTGGTATACGGATTTTAAAAATGATCAACATTAAAAATATATTGTTCTTTTACAATAACATCGATAAATTATCAATTTTTTTTTATACTTTCAACAATTGATAATCCTATTATTATGTTTGTTTTTTACATTATTAAATTCATCAAGAGATGGAACACAATTTCTTCGTTTTTCATTCCTACAAACAAAGTAAAAAATATTCAAGTTCATGACTAATAGAGAAAATACTTTCAAATTGAGCTGGCACGAGTTTCAACTCGTTCGTCACTTTTTTCAAAGCTCGTTCAAAACCTCGAACCTTCGTTCGACGTCTATTTTTTTCATTCTTTTTCCTAGGAATGATATGGCAAAACGAATCATACCTATATCTAATTACAGTCACCAAAAATTTACAGCATTTAACAAAATATCTGTAAACATACACGAAAACGAGAGACGAAGTCTTTCATTTGTCATAGAAAATTTGTTCATTTTTGTAACATTTTTGAATCTAATATTTATCATTGGAACAAAAAAAATTACAAAATTTTTCTTTTCCATCGAATTTCAATTTTCGTCGAATTCGTCTCTCGTTCAAGTACGCGTACATATAATATAAATATACATGAGTTTGGCTATTGAGTCATACAATTAATGAGGATTGTACGATTGACATTATTTTTGATTCGGCGCTGTACTATGATCGCTTTTCAATTTATCCAATTTATTCGTGATTACTGTCGATTCTTGAAGCTGCTTCGCTTCGAGCGATTTCATGTAAGCGAGAAATGACGTCCACATGAGGCTGCAAACGCTTACATAGACGACTCGATTCCTTTCGGGGATAACGACAAAATTGATCGTTTGTAAAAGAGGCCAGACACAAATTGCAACCTAAAGGAAAAAATGTTCATTAAGTATTGAAAATCTTTTCTGCATCTTCAAAATGAGAAAATGTTTCAAAATCTTTCACAAGAGCTGCCAAAAGCCTACTTCTTCCCAATTTCATTATTTGTTAATTCAATTTTTATAATAAAATCAATTATTATGAACAATTTGCCCCTCCGCAAATCGATCGAAAAATATTGAAAAATATTAATATTGTGAAAGAAATCTTTAGAGAGATAATTCTTTTTTCTCACTCGTGTGATAACACTTGAGTCAATGAAACTAAACGTACTTTATAAGTTGGCCAAAACTTTCGCTTGACCTCTTCTTTGCATTCGGAGATCGGTTTGAATTCCAGTAAATTAATTCCAAAAAAGAAGCAACACATAGCAGCTGGTCCGTAAGTCACTTGCTCCACTAATGCCTGGATAAGAATAATAATTAAACCAAAAACAATGAATACATAAAAAAATGCATAGTCATTATTGAACTTTGAATCTATTAGAAAAATATTCTTGAATTTTGATGTATGGTAAAATCTAATATAAAGCTATTGATTTTTATAAAATTAATTGAAAAATCTATTAATCTGCATTACTTATAAAGTGAATTACCTTCGTCACCGCAGACCTGAGATCATTCTTTGGCCAGAAGTAAGAAGCGCATCGCAGCCAAGCATAGAGAGTCGGCGCTACGAAGAATCCACCGTACAGGCTAAACCTGAACGCTTGTATGTAATTTAGTTCCTTCTTCCCTGCAATTTTCTGTTGCAACAGGCTTCCGACTGGCCAGATGACAACATACGAGGCCATTCCCCTGACGACCGGATATTTTTGCGTTACTTCACGAAACTTTACAAGCACAGTCCTCATGATTGCTCGCCAGCCACTGAAAATGAATCATGAAAGAAAAAATGCATCGGTAAAAGCATAGCTGAAAAAAAAAGAACTTCGACGCAGCCAATAATCGTAAACGTCAAAAATATAAAAGTAAAATGAAAAAAAAATAATTTTCAACTTTGAACGTTAAATCGTGGATGATAACAGAATCGTTGTCTAGCAGACGACAAAAATTTGCAGGTGTCCTTATCTCGTTTTTGGTGTTCGAAATTCGCGTTTCTTTTCTCAATGATCATCGAGACGAAGTACAAACGCAGCCGAAAAAACATTGAACGATTGTTTTTTTCACGACTTACACTAAATTCTTTGGCTATACGAATATCCGATCAAAGGGATCCCGCGTAGTACTGAAACATTTATGAAAGGCCGTCGTGATGTAACGGAGCGGGCCTTTGACGTTTGACAGCAAACTCTGTCCTTCTCTCATCCAAGCTCACATGCGCGCTCCTTCGCTCATTCTCTCGCTCGCTCTTGTTGTGAATTTTCTTACTTTCAGGGCCGCACGTGTATTATAACATTTATAAAACGGTTCATAATCACCGTTAAAAATATATTAAAAAATATATATCTCGTAATTCCGAGGTTAACGCGGGCCTTTTAAATTGTCTTCCGAGACATCGTGGCGCGTAGCAGGACACGAAGAGCCAAAATTCTCCCACGATCAAAGCTAGAAGACGATTGTTGGCAATTTTCCCTGAAAAACTCGAGAACGGTTCTAACCTCCAAGAAATCGTCGATGACACGGAAATCGTGACGAAACAACGGTTTCCATTCTTATCTGTCCTTGATGAGATATATACTGCCAAATTTCAGCGCTCATCTTATATCGTTTCAGTCGAATTAAGGTGGTTGTATCGCCAAAGTCGATTTCGTCGAAATTTGTTGAAATTTCACACGAATGTTCTTTAATATCATACGGACGAATGTGTAAAATTTGAATGAGTTCTACCGTGTAGAAAGGGAGATATGTATTTTTGAAAATTGCAGATTTTCGTGATCTTCCATAAGAGCTCATGTTAAAATTTAAAATTTATTTAAATGTTAAAATTTTCAGCATTAAATATCTTCATTTCTACACGGTAGAACGCACTCTAATTTTGCACACGTTTTCGTATGATATTCGCGAACATCTGTGTAAAATTTTAACAAATTCTGACGAAAAACAAATTTTTCATGAGTTTGCCTTTACACGGGGAAAAACTTTCGATCGTGACTGTCGCGATACAACCACCTTAAGATTAGAATAAGAACCTGATTAGGAGAACGTTTGAATTTTTTTTTTTTCGTTCCTCGTAGTAAAAATATTTTGATAAATTAATTAAAGTTCGATTAGTAATCATTTATCTTTCATATTTTGTATACAGTGTGAGATCGCGTCGAATTATAGCGAGAGTTGATTGGAGATTTTTATTGTTTTTCTCGTGTAAAAAAATGTTTAAAGAATTCATTGAAATTCGATCAATAATCATTTATCCCTCAAAGTGATGTTCTATGTACATTTTTCTTCTGTTGTTTTTACCTTAACAATAATATATAACGTGTTAAAGAAATTAGATTGTTTTCAATTCTACTAAAATGGCGATGAGATGGACAAGTGTGTGGTTCCTCTTGCATTGCTGGATCTTTGATTCATTTTTTTTCCTGTTTTTGTAGCTTTTTCGAAAAATTTCCTGGGACGTTTTCATGATTCGTAACTAATCAGCTAACATTCGCAAAATCTACAGATCCTTCCATAGTCGCTTGTATAAATGGAATTTTTCTTGATTTATATTCCTCTTGTAAATATATATCACAAGAAAAAAAATCGCGGCGTTCCTTCTGGACTTTCGTGAGCTTCGAAATTCTTCCTGGATTCAAATTTCAATGAAATTTCCGAGACTCGTCGGAAAGTACAGAACAATCCATGATTAGGTTCCCGATGAAACTTGGGACTTTGTTATTTCGCGGCGATGTCGAAGAGGTCGAAGATTCCCTCGTTCTCGCCGAGATTGAAAAGGTAATCCTTCTCTCCCGGAGGAGGACTTAATCTTATCAACGGACCACAGACTGAAAATACGAACAATCGTTAAAAAATAAATTTCACTATTAAATACTGCAAGTAGTTTTTTTAATACTCACAATCCGAATAAAATTCGTCCAATAAATTTTCATCCGGTCGTATAAGATCTGAAAAAAATGAGAAGCAAATTATATCGATGTTTTGATAAGAAACGAATAATTTTGTTCTGATCGTATTCATAAAGCAATGAAAAATTTACTTGTATGGACGTTGATTTTGGCCTGATAGGATTCAGAATTTTCGCTCTCCTCGTCCTCTTCAGATAATTCGGATTTCGCATTTTTCTGTCCCCTATAGAAAGATATTGTGAATAAATACATGTATTTTAAAGTAAATATTGAAGATATATCTAAGGAAGTCTTGTGAGGTCTTCTCCAAACGGACAATCTTATTTTACGATTGTACATCCCCAAAAGAGACCAGGATTAAAAATCCAGTCATTCTTCGCTCTGTGCAGATCAGAAATATAGTTTCACGATTTCCAAAGCGATAAGAGCGTTATTTTTCAATAAGGTGAACTTTTGAAAAAAATATTTACCTTGTACTTTTTCTTTTTGATTTGGGTTCTTCCTTGCCTTCGCTGTCCATCTTTTCCCTCTTTATTCCTCCTTTGGGCTCATCCGATTTCAATCTCATTTCTAACATCCTATTGTCGTAAGTTTCTGCCAATAGAGGCTGAACAACGTAAACCTTGATCTCACCGCTGTTGCTTTTCAAAGACATTTCGTAATTAACTTCGTGATCGGATTCTTCTGTGATTTGCTGCAATGTAAAAACATATAAGAATAAAAGAATACTTTTAAAAAAATGTCCATATGTATCAATACTTTTAGAAAAATGTTGGTATATATCAATACTTTTAGTAAAATGTCCAGATATGTCAATACTTAAGAAAAATGTCCATCAGAACAGGTAATTTTATCAAAATCCAAAGACACGGTAGTGTCTTGACGCCAAGTAGTAAAAAAAACCGATAAAAAAAATAAAATATTTTTTTACCTTGGCTATGTTTGGAACTTTGAGAATCGTATCGGAAGGAGCCTCGATCCCGAGAACAAAGTCTTCCGAAAAGTGATCTTTAACATCTTCATACGTTATGTACGTATATTTTCTGTTGTTAAAGTCCGCCTCTATATTTCTTATACTCTGCTTGATCCATTGCATATGAGTGTCCAAAGCAGCTTCGTGCTCTTCGAGCTTCTTTATTTCATCTTTCAGGAGGGACAGTTTGTCGCCTAACTCCTCGGAATTGCATCCTGGACCGGCACCCCTGATAATATCATTTTTTAGCAAATTCAATTCTTTTCGGCAAAAAAAAAAACAAACAAGGATAATAATCATCATTATAATAATAAAAAAATAAACGATGCATACTTCCATTGTATGCTGTTTTTACTCTTTTTCTCGATAAGTCCGATTCCTTCCAAAACATTGGTAATGTCATAAATACGCCGTTTCTGTCGAACCTCGAGAATGTCTGCAGCCTGTCATCATTACGAATTTTATTGTTGATGTAAACAATTTTTGATTCATCGTTTTCTACTGTCTTTCTTGGCAAAAAATAAAACAGCCAAGATTGCGCTTATCACGAAGTTAATAAGGAATAACGAAATTGTCATTTTTTAACAAAAATAAGAAAATAAAAATTAATTTGTAGGTTATGTTCGGAGCGTAAATTCAAGTGCGAAGACGCCAAATGTCGAGAGTCCAAACAAACGTAAGATCGGATTTCGAAAAGAAAGCGGAATGCACCGGGGATTCGTAAGATAAATGAGAAAAATAAAGGATCCGTTGAATCGATTGAAATGCGTGGGAAACAAGTGCGCAGATTAATCTGGTCCTGCGAAGCGTACGAGGGTCAAATGTATTCGAAATTCCCGCAAGCAACCGGAGCGACATAATACTTAACCTATCTCGTAGCCCGAAGACGAGGACGGGTACGAGGAAAAAATAGCAAGAAAAAAAAAACTTACGACTTTGAGATCTAGCACGCCGTCGGGAGCTTTTTGCAGCAACGTTACGAAACGGGTGGTCAGTAGACCGAGAGACTTCTCGAATCTGCTCTGCTGGCTCTCGGCCATTGCGTGATTTTTCGAAGCGTTGTTAAAAATTTTTCAAAAGCTCATGCTTCGGGTCGCTGTCTTTCTTCTCTGCCCTTCGAAATTGCCGCAACAACTGACGCTCCGAGACGTCGCGCCGCGACGCGGGCTTTCACGGAACTACAATCGTATCCCCGCCCCTTTTGACGAAAAAAAAAAACAAATCTTCGATTCGAATTACGAATCCGAGTTCGTTGATTCGAGTATATATATTTTTTATAATACAAAATGCGTGTCTTGATAATTATTGTAATAATCACAATATTCATATTTTTCTTTCGGAAGAAAATTAAAGTTTCGTCCAATGAAAGATTCTTTTTCAAAGATGATCGAAAGAAAAATCGGGAAATTCTGAAGTCGTCGTTCCTCAAAAATTTTTAGGTACAAGAGTTTTTTAATTTCAAAGAAATGAAAATTCATTGGTCGCCGTTGTTGCTTGCAACAATAGGGATATGAGTTCTTTGCTTCGGGTCGCTGTCTTTCTTCTCTGCCCTTCGAAATTGCCGCAATAACTGACGCTCCGAGACGTCGCCGGGCTTTCGTGCAACTACAATCGTATCATCCCCGCCCCTTGACGAAAAAAAACAAATCTTCGATTCGAATAACGAATCCGAGTTCGTTGATTCGAGTATATATATTTTTTATAATACAAAATGCGTGTCTTGATAATTATTGCAATAATCACAATATTCATATTTTTCTTTCAGAAGAAAATTAAAGTTTCATCCAATGAAAGATTCTTTTTCAAAATTAATCGAAAGAAAAATCGGGAAATTCTGAAGTCGTCGTTCCTCAAAAATATATTAGGTACAAGAGTTTATTAATTTCAAGGAAATGAAAATTCATTAGTCGCCGTTGTTGCATCGGGACTCGGACTCGAGCTGACGGAACTGAGGGTCTCCTCCTTGACTTTCACGACCGCGTCCTTATCCTTACTCTTGCTGTCCTTATCTTTATCCTTCTCTTTATCTTTGTCCTTATCTTTGTCTTTTTCTTTTGAACTTTTGTCTTTCTTCTCCTTGTCCTTTCCGTGCTTGTGCTCGTGTTTGTGCTTATGCTTGTGTTTGTGTTTCTTTTTGTCTTTCTTCTTCTTTTTGCCCTGAAACAAACAATAAGAATATAATTTAAAAAATTGTTAAATTGTTAAAATTTAATCGTTGTTTTTTAGTTAGAAAGTTGAAATTTTGTATTATGTCATTTACAACGATACTCGATACTTTGCTAATGTTTTATTAACAATTTTCACATTATTTATTATTTAAATAATTAAACTAATTTGTTTAAACTCGGTTTCGAACATTGTTTTTATGAGCCAATAGTATAAAAAAAATATGAACACAAACGTTACGTTTTGAATAATTTTTCGGAGAAAATTTGTGAATTTTACATCAGAGACAACGTTAAATTGGAACGACTTGAGAATTAAATATTTTTTTAACGATTCAGTCAATCATTTCCAAATTTGGAAGAGAAATTTTAAACATACTCACAAATAAAATGCAAAAATTTCAGCTATTTTTTATGGTTTTTAAAAAAAATTGAAAATTTATTACCTTGTTGGTTGAGTCTCCTTTTTGTTTATGTTCCTCGCCTTCTTTTTTGAACATACCCGGCTCAAAACCTACAGGACCTTGGGAGCCCATTATACCAGGTAAAGAGGCAGAGTTGTCACTGTAATACTCGGATTTCACTTTTCCTTCACCTCCAGGACCCGCAGTGCCACCGCCAGGCTCCTAAAAATAAATATTTAGTACTCACATCGAGATTCATATCTATAAAAATCAACTGGAAATAAAAAACTCACGTTGTGATTCTGTTTTTGACGCTTGACATCGGGAGGGTGATCCACAACGTTCGAAGGACCTGGGCCAGATTCTTTGGCGGGAGAGGAAGCTTTTCGTTTAGTGCCCGTTCCCGGATTGTCCGGAGGTTCGTGAACAACTTCAGTTTTGACATGAGGAGGTCCAGATTTATTCTAAAAATAACAAAATAATTTTTTTATAAATTGACATAAAGTTATTTTGAAAAAATTTCGTTTGCGAATGTGAAAAGCGTTTACCGAACGAGCCTCTTCTTTTTCGGGACTCGAAGCGTGCGGTCCAGCTTTTCGCGGCTTCAACGCGAGACAACCGAGCTCCGGAATGGGAAGACAGAGCGGTCTCTTGGAACCGTAGAGGGTGTAATAAAGATCCACGAAATCACACCGCAGTTTGGAATCGTGCGAGAGCATTCCGCTGAAAAAAAAAATATTTCCGTTTAGTATCGATTTTATTAACCTCGTTGATTTTTTCGTAGTGCAACTTTTTTTACTTTATGAGATTCCAAATTCTGTCTACGAGTTCCGTTTTATCGAGACGATGCTTGTGTGCTTTTTCGAATGGTGGATTTTCCACCATCAATCTCACAAGTCTGTGGCGTACACCGGGGTGAGGATCCATCTCGGCCATATCCAATAAAAATTCAAGATCGTCCCATTTGCCATCTACCCTCGTGAAGTCGACGAGAGCTTCGAGAGCTGCTATTCTCACGTCTAGAAAAATATATAATTACAGTTTATTATAGAATCAATCAAGAATGAACAACCAAATAATCGAGGCTCCGTCTTACTTAATTAATTGATTATATAATGTATATAATTATAAAGAAATAAATATATTAAAAAATTAGAAAAATAACGAAATTGATTAATAAAACCAACCTATATATTGTCCATAAGCTGCGTAAGCTCTAAATAAATGAGGATTGCTCGGTAAATGTCCAAACTTTTGTAATATCCTGATTACTTTTAAGCAAGCAACGCTGACGGTGTATTTATAACAAGGTAAGAGTTTTTCCAAATTCAGGTTTCTCGTGACCTCTTCGAGAATTGCTTTCGTGTCGATCGACAAGGATTCCGCAGTGATTGACGTTCTGTTGAAAGGCAGCAGTGGTTAAAATAATTAAATCGCATTTACGTTCTTATTAATATCAGTATTTTATTAATATTAATATCATTAATATCAATAAAATATTTTGCAAGTTCAAAATATAAAAAAATAGCTTTTCACATGTTCTTTACTTAGCAATTTTTTAATATAAATTTGGACAAACTGAATTTTATTTTATTTCATTAATTAATGTGATTTTGATCATGATGGATGAATTCAAAGAGAAAAATTATTTTCTGGAAATTAATTTTTTAATACTCACCCGTGTTGGACACTTATAACCGGAGTTACCGTAGCTCCCAGAGCTTCGATCAGTGCAGCTCTGTAGTAATTATCGGAGTAACGATTTTTACTATTGTCGTTGTATTTGAACAGGTCCATCAGAAATGCAAGAACGTCAGGTGGACAAATACCATGAGCGTTACGCAAACCTGCCATTGCCACTGGTATCGTCTGAAGAAGAAAAAGATTTATAATCCTCAATGTTTACTGACACTATAAAAAATTTTATTGTGATGGTTTTTTACTTTTTGCAAAAAATAGTGTTGAAAATTCGTAAAGTTGTTCTGCTTTATAATCCGCCGACAAGAGGCAGAACCGTAAAGCTTTCGAAATATCGCCAGCATGGCTGGTGGACCTGCCCAAGTGGCAACCATCGCATTTGCGACCTGTTGACGAAAGAAAAATGAGTCTGAGTTCAAATGAACAAAAATGTTAGCAAAACAACGCTGATGGTAAAATGAACCTTTGTCAGACAATGAGCCGCTCTCAGACGAATTTTGTAATAGCAGTGTTCGTTCTCAATCGTGTCAGTCAGTGCCAAACGCGTTGCCGGTGTTGGGTGGTGCTGGAGGGCCTCGATCGCCTCGAGCTGCGCGGTGACGTCCCTCTCATGCCTCAACTGATATTGCCATTGATAATCCGGTTGCTCAATCTGCACGGCGCGCATGAGAGTGATATCAGGATCGAGTCTAATCCAGAGGACGGGCGAATCACTAGAGAATAAATAAAAAATAATGTATACACTCGTATTTATTAGAATTAAAAAATCTTGGTACGTCAGTAAGAAATAAATAAAAGAAAACATAAATTAGAAAATGAAAATTTACAGTTAAAAAAAATAGTACTATTTATATGAAATCCATAGATAACATTCTTTAGAGTCAAATTATCAAGTAGTAACTTCTACATTTTCATTGACAATGCTTTCGAGGGAAAAAAATGTCCTTGTTTAAATACTCAAAAATAATATTGACAAATATCATATTTACAAACTTTGTATTCAACATTCTTTGTCATCCTGAGTTTTGGCACGACACTCAAGATGCAAAAGAGGTTCATAATTTACTACGAAATGTTCAATTATAAATGGATTATAATTCCAATAATTATTGGAAAAATACAAATTACAGATTATTCTTCGCTGAACGTAAATAACGAGTAAGTTCTTTTTCAAAAATTTTATTTTCTCAATTCTTCAGTTTTTACCAATTAGGAAACTTTGAAAGGATTGCAATTTATGAGTTAGAGATACTCACTCCATGGCCGAAAGATCCATGTCAACTTCCTCTCCAGTGCAAAGTGGAATTTTTTTCTTCTTATTTCTTCGACTTTTGCTGTGGCAAGTGATGTCCGCTTTGGCAACCGTTCCTTCAATTTGTAAGGTATGTTTGAAAGTACCGTCGAGTTCTTGTATGTTGACTAATAGAGGGCCGACGTATTTTCTAATGCCTCTGCAATGAGTGACGTCCTGTCTTATTTCTAGTTCGACGGTATTTCTGCAAAAAATAGTAATTAAAAATTAAATATTTAAATACTGATTTAAAAATATGATAATTAACAAAAATGCATTTGATTTCTAACCGTTTTCTGTTGAAGACAAAACTGAGGCTGAATTTTGCATGTCCTCCGGTCCTGACCCACTGATCGATGAAGACCGCCATGTCTTTCCCGGTGACCGTGAATATCGCTTTGGTAAAAACATTCGTGCTGATAAGAAAATGCGACCATAGACCAGAGTCGATTTTTTGCTGAGCCGCGTTCGCCGCGAGCGACAATTGCTTGTTAAAAACTTGAAGCAAAAGTTCTTGACCGATTCGATGTTCCAGCATGCGTATTACGAGGTGAGCTTTTTTCCGCAGTACTTGTATGTATTTTGGCGACATCGTATGTAAATTCTTCACCGGGAAATAAAAACCCGGGTCTGGAGCTCTGGGAGGAGGCGCTGGACTATTCGCGGCGATCGGAAGCGGCGCTGGTGGTTGCGAGGAGTCAAGAATTATTCCACCGAATTCCTCCTCGTATTTCACGACTTCTTGAAGTTCCTGTAATATTCAAATAAATTTTAATTATCACCCTTATCATTAAGAAATATTTAAAAAATATTTAACATTAAAAACAATATCGCAGATTTGATTTGAAAACGAAAACTTTTTATTAATTACAGATTGAATCCATTCTCTGTACTCGTTGTTTCCGAAACACTTCTTTGCGTATAATCCGGTCAAGTATGTCGATATACCCTTCGGCAGCCATGTGTCCGACCAGTTTTGCATTGATATAAAGCAACCAAAAAATTGTTCAGCAATAGCTTGCGCCATCGCTTTTTTCGTAATGTACACTTGGTCAATGATGGCAGTGGAGTGTAGAAGATTCGTACTGAAGTAACAGAAAAAACATTTATGAAATCAAATGAAAAAATTCTTTTTTTAAAATATTAATCAGTAAAAAAACTGAAATAACATACTTCAGGATGCTCATCGTGGCATAAGCGTTTATATCCTCGTCGATTTCATCTACAAAAACTTGTTTGTAACAGGAATACGGATATCTGTTAGATAACGTCTCTTCGTAAAATTCGAAGGCCTCGTGCATGTATTTGGCGGACACTTTGAGCGAGGGCAGAAGCTGAGGTAGACAGAAATGCGTGACCTCGTGCATGTACGGATCGACGAATATCTCAAACGGTCTAGAAAAAAGAAAAAAATTAATTTTCGTTTTTTAAAAATCGTCAAAAAGTGTTTGACTTGTCCTAAAAATACCCTCATGGTGGAAGATGTTTCAATAAAACTTACCCAACAGCAAGGGCGATATTTGGCGCACATGCTGGTGTGTTCAAAACGTAATGAAACGTTTTTCTTCTCATGTCTGGAGTGTAGACGACTTCCACGAGATCACCGCAAGAAACAGCTGTCATAAAATCGTCTACAGTAAATTCGAGCTTCCATGTACATGGCTCGGCAAAACTATCAACGCAGGGAAACCATAATCTCGAAGAATTCTCGTAACTATAAGTGTACATGTGAGCTCCCCTCTGTCAAAATATTTTATCAATTGTATTAAATTCCTTCATTTTTCGAATTAATTAATTTTAACAGTATTGTATACTTTTAACATTCAAATTTGTTTACCAATTTTTTTAACAATTCATTTAACGTTCACCTTGAATTTTTAGTTTGGTAACATTTTTAAATTTATAAAAATGCAATTTAGCAAATCGTTGTTACCTCAGCCAAAGAGCCTTCGCAGTTCGGCAAGACGAAGTGGACTCCACCCTGAGGTTGTTCAAGAGAAAATTCTATCCCGATTCTCAGCGAACGACCCTCGGCAACCAGATGGGCTGCATCAGGTGGAATTTGAATGACGAGTTCCCCTGCATTATTATCTGGGTCAACTCGTTGAGCAGCAGCCAGGTGAAGGTTAGAAAAAAACTCCAAAGAGCGTCTGGCAAAAGATTCAAAATACAATCAGTTACAAGAAAAAAGTAAATATGCAAATATCTTATCAAAAGAATCAAATTTCATAAAAAAATAGATAAAAATTTGTATTAATTAGCTTACTGTTTTCCATCTCCTTGGCAGATATCCAGGAATGGATCAAAATATTGGAATGGAGCTTCAAAAGTGTCATTTAGACAGACCCTATAAATTCTGCACTGTCTCGCATTGAGTTTAACTAAACGAAGCGAATCTCTGAGAGGAATTATCGTAAGTTCCACAAAGCCCTGTTGAATGATTAAAATATTAAACAATGATAACAACAACAATCACATATGTACTTTGCATACTTACAATGATACTTTTGCGCTGAAAACTTATTCCGGTCAAGCTCACGATCTGATGAGCTGTAAAATACAAAATATTCATTCCTAATAACCCAAATTGATTTAGTTTATCAATGAAATTGAAAAAATTTATATAAACATTTGACATAACCTCAAATTTGAGAACAACATAACCTAAAAAATTCTGTACTGTACCAACAAGAACAAGCAATTCACAAAAAATACTTATAATTTGAATGGTCGGCTAATATCAGCGGTGCGTTCCTTCTTCATTATTCCAAGGATTCAAATTCACAATAAATAGACAAACTTTACATGATGCTAAATATTTTTTAAGCTATAAAAATCGTAGCAATAAGTATACATTTTTTATTATTTTTTACGCGCGTCGGCAACGAATCGTCGTCGACGCAATGAGCGCCACCTACAATGGTAAACGAAAATGCTTTTCATGTATGCATATACGTATTATGGTAGTATTGGTGTCGAGCGTCGAAATATGGAGTCTGCATCTGTATAGTCGAAACATGCAAAGCAGAATCCTTCGCGAATCTCCGACGCTTTAGAATTAGAAAATTCTTTTAATAAGACTAAAAAATAAGCGAATAATCGAAGAATACGTTATATATGATAAACGACAGAAAAAGTAAAATCAATCGGTTAAAAAATAGGACAGGAATGGCCGAAGAAAGTAGCGCTTCGTGAGTAGAGCTCGTGTTAGCTCTCATTGTCTCTTTTGTTGATATCGAAGATCGTCCATTATTTACTATAATTCTATGAAACTTTTTTATATGAAGTACAGCGTAGAATTGTACACGAAATCGAGTTTGCAAAGGTCTTTTGTTTTTTTTTTTGACAGGGAGATGACTGTTGCTACAGACGGCGACAATTTGCCTGACGTTGTCGCGAGTTTGGAAATGTTAACCGTAGCATCGGCCTCGGGCGACTGCGAGACTTCACCCGTGCAAAAAATGGTCCTAAGAAAAAACGTACGCAAATTACAGCATACGCAGGAAAGAAACAGAAGGTAAGAAATTTGGGAAGAAATCGTTTGAAGAAAATTATTTATAAATAAATAGCTAAAAAGTTCTGTAACGTTATTTCGCGAATTGGAGATAGCGAAATTTTAAACATTCAATTACAATTAAAGAAACTTGAATGAGAATTCGGTATCACTAATGTGAAATTACGTTTAGTTGGATGTAAATTCAGAAAATTTAGGAAGAAATCGTTTGAAGAAAATTATATATAAATAAAAAGCTACAAAGTTCTGTAACGTTATTTCACGAATTAGAGATAGCGAAATTTTAAACATTCAATTACAATTAAAGAAACTTGAATGAGAATTTGGTATCACTAATGTGAAATTACGTTTAGTTGGATGTAAATTTTGTCTGTTGCGTATATCTGAAAGTCGCCTGCGAATATAAAAAAAAATAAAAAGTTTGAAAGGAAATAAATTTTAAAAATTGACAAATTTAGATGGACTTCGAAGCCAATAAAGAGACTGGGAAAAGAGGATAGTATCAGAGAGTATTATCTGGACAAAAATGTCAGAAGAAAGCCCAACAATCTGGAAACGATATTTGAAGAGCCTGACGACGCGACGAGAGAAGAAATTTCCAGATTCATGGGATCGAGGAGATTGAAGAGAATGATACCATTCCAAAGAGAACCAACAGACGCAAAAATAAAAAAGAGACGAGCCAAAGTCAAGAGAATTTTTGGTGCAACATTTTTAACTCAACACAAAAAAGCTTCCATGCAGACGCTTATAAACAAATTGAACACACTAAACGCCGAGTCTTTAGTAAGAATAACAGAAGACAGCAGACAAGCCGTGCCAGAATTGAATCCTTACGATGCTACAGAGTCCTGGAGCGAGGAAAAAAAGACAAACACATTCATCTGCCAAGACTGAATTTTAGAATAATGTCTATCTTATACTATATTGATACATATTTCCTTATTAACTGAAGGGCTGGGAAAATTCTTCATAAATAAACATATTTGTACGACTTTCTATTTTATTTACTACAGATCTTTCCTTAAAATTAGAAAAAAATAGTAAATTTCCTCGCAATAAAAAATATATAAAATAAAGATCGATTCTCTCCTAAAATATAAACATCAAATATACATTTTTTTATTTATATTTCATTTGTTATTCTACGTTCTTTTGAAAATTAAGTACTCAAAGACGAAAATAATATACGTGTCTCATCTTTACAAACACATTGGATAACTTGTGCAAAAATTAAATCTCAGTCCTGGGTTGAGGATAAAAAAACACGTTGCTGAGAATATCAGACCAATGTCTATATTGAACTTTAATATATATATTTCATTTAATCCAAGAGTTGGGTCAATGCTATGTGATCAAACGTGACATGTGTATGATTTTTAGTTTTATCTATTACAGTGTTTTTTGCCATTTAAAAAACATCCATCGCTTCATGAAAATTTCCCAAATAAATATCTATCATCCTCATAGAATAAATGCTTGTTAATTTGTACTTGTTAATACTCCGATTCTGTTGGTACTTGATTTTTTGTTAGTTTTCGATAATCAAGCACTTGACGGGACAATACAAGAGTCTGACTCTCGCAGACACCCGTCGTATTCTCGAAGTTTTTTCTCATTTTCTTTGTACAGTGGACTGTCCAATTTGACACAAGCGCATCTGCTCTGTCCTGCATCCGGACTCTCGAAATACTGACGCGGCACTCCGACCCAATCTCTCGATATTCCACCACTAAAGAAATAAAAAATATAAAGAAAAATGTGTTCATCTAAGTAAAATAATAATTGTTGTATCAGTAAAACATGAACCTCTGCTTCGTGCACCAGACTCTCGATCCTACGTCTGCTTTCCATTCAATATTGCACGGTGGAAAATGTTTTAATTTTGCATCTTCCGTGCTCTGTTCCTCTTCAGCAAGCTTCAGCCTATTTTCATACTTCTTATAATCTTCTGTAGGGTGTCCATTTTTATTAAAGTATCTTCCGATAAGTTTTCCTGCAAATAGATATTTTAAATGTCAAAATAAAATCTAAATTGAATGATTTCAAATTGACAAACCACTTAGTGATTCATGTTCAGATTTAATGATTTCTCAGTTTCAAAAATGTTGTCCCAGTACTCTTAAAACCATACCTTTGTATATGTAATTCTCATTGTAAAACTTGACCCAATTCTGTATAGATTTGAGCTGAGAATTACTCAAATTGGAAATATCATCCGAAAGTGATTTCTCTTCAGAGTCTCCAGTAATAAAAGCCTGAGATGCGTCTCGACCTAAATAAAATGATTACACTCCCTCATTAATTGTACTTTTATTACATTGACATTACATTTTTTATCATAATGTCATATACACTTTTATTACATAAAAAAATTATTAATTTTTAAAGAATATCGTTTCATAAAATTTGTATCTTGCCAAATATTAATTTAACACAAAATTAATTTTCTTTAAAAAATTCCTTCTAATTTTAACAAAACTAAGAATCCAATTATTTAAAAAAAAAATTAAATATTTAAAATATTTTTCCGAACCTGTGAAATGATGATAAGTCTCGCCCGGTCCGTAGTGTTTTGCTCCTTTCGTAACGTCAAACACGTTGCCAACAATTGACAGATATAATCCATTTTCAACATTGTTGTATTTTTTCAATTGATCTGCAGTGAAAAGAGGATCTCCGTTCTCGGGGTGGGGCTCGAAAAGAAAATCGAATTCTCCGTTTAGTATTTTATCGATGTAATCACGATATTTCTCTGTCGTGTACATTTGATAAGAGATCGCGAGTACCATCGCAACCCACACGTAATTTCGCGCCATTTTTCTTAACTGTCAATAAAATCGATATATAAATTTTCTGGAAAATTTATTTATATTTAGACATTAAAAACAATTCTTCATTTCTGTTCTTCAATAATTTTATTTTATCAGAGCTTATACAATAATAATCCGAGATAGTCCTGACCTATCTAAAATTTTCTATGTACACAAATAATAAGATTTTGGTGCACTAAAACATTATTTGAGATTATTAAATTCGGCATTCGAAACTCGATTTTTTTCAAAATTATTTTACATGATAATATTATAAATATAAGTACTTGCCTTATATATATTAGATGTATTGAGGTTAGATATTGACAAACATTTATATTTTTAAAGCACAATTTTCAGTTTGATCTAATATGGAGAAAATTGTATTTAATTTTTTTTCCACAGGGGAAAAACTTTCAGATACTTTGAGCACTGTGATTTTAAAAAATTAACTGGAATTTCAATTAACCGTCGAGGAATAATAAATACACTGGAAAGAGAGCCACATAAACGTTTTTATTTGCACCGTTGACAATTAACGTACACTTTTGTTGATACGACGATTATCAGCTCTGTCAGCAAATTACTCGTCTTGAAATTACGAAAAATGCGGAGCAGATAAAAAACGGTGTATGAATGTAAATATCACCTGAGCGAGCGCTCAAGCCGGACTCATCGAATGCGACTTTTCGCGACAGCCGGTGTCCCAGAATCGACAGGTTGTTAAACGGAAAACGGATCATAACCTCGCGGGAAGGATTTTATGAGAGTTTTTCCCGACCTCGATTCGAATCATCGTCAATGCTTTTTTATCATTTTATGAAAGTCGGAAAACTTTCATTCCTCGAGAGCATCAAGATATAAATAGATAACTAGTAAATAATCCTTCAAAAATCTGATCATCAATCGGAGCGTGAAATCGAGACAGATTCGTCAGATCGTCATTTCATTTGTCATTGAAATTAATTCCACTCAAATTCATATTAATTTTATTTTCTTGACACAGAAGGAAAAAGATCATAATGGAAAATGATACGGAAAAATTGAAAAAAAAATTAAATAGATTTTTTCGAAGGAGAATGAGCGAAAAAACGGATTGGAGAATGGACTCGGAGCCAGGAAGCGAGTTGACTGACGATCGGTAAAGAAAATGAATTTTTGAACAAATATTTATGTAGAATTATTGTCGAGTGACGTTTTGAAGAGACAGTACAAGCCTTGGCTGCCTTCTCCGCCAAAATTGAAAGAATATTCCGGAGATATCGTAAATCGGATCCCAATGCCCGTTTGCTGGGACTGGTCGAGCCAGGAGGTTGCCAATTGGTTGAGCAATACTGTAGGATTGCCCCAATATCAGGTTTCTCCTCAATTCGGAGCAAATAAATTTTTATGCTTCGAATTTTCGAATTTTCATGAAAATTCATCCTCATTTCAGGATTGCATGATCCACAATTTCATTAATGGACGACGCCTATTGCTTCTTGAGAATTACGGCCTCCAGCAATGTGGAGTGACTAATTTTAAGGACATTCAGGTTTGTCTTATTAAATTTGCAGTTCAATGTGCGAATTATTAATTCTCATTACTACTAAATTTCGTAACATTTTATAAAATTCTTTATTTATTAATTACGAAAATACTTTTAAATATTTTCTCCAATAAAAAATAGAGCTGTTGATTGACGTTTTATGACACTAAAAATGCGATATTTAAAAAAAAATACAATGTACAATTTTATCATTTAACGTAAAAAATTTTGTGCGGTAATTATTAAATTATGTTACAAAGGATTACCAATTATCGTCAATTGATAAAATTTAAAACATATATTTATAAATTGACTTGTTAGCTAACGTTAAAAATTAAATATTATTTCAATAAAATACGAAGTTAAAATGTTAGAAATTTATCGTTAAAGAATCACTTTGTTCAGTGACTATATCTCTAAATTATATTAAATTTTATGATAATAAAATAATATTTTACCATTTGTATAGTATTCTACTTCAGCTCAAATTCAGAAACTTTGGTGTAGAAAAGACTAAAAATATTACAATAAAAAAATTTCTTCTGATTTCTTTTACAGACAATTACCGCTGCAATTCGAAAATTGTATGGTGTCGAGGAGATGAAGGGAGATCGCAGCATCGGACTTCCCAAAAGATATCCTTGGACTCATTATCTTCTGTATCGCGTGCCAACAGGTCCGAAGCGCGAGGCGACTACGCCCTTCGAGCTCTTCCAAAGAATGGGAATCATCGACCAGTCGGAGGCTTGTCCCTTTGGTCATTGGCAGATGATTAATCCAGAATGGAAAGACTTCCCAATTAATCGTTTTGGTCACGCGCCTCGAAAGAGCGTGTATCGAAGAGTCGAGCATTGTCGACAGCTCGGTCACTCGTATTTCGTCCCGTCCAAAATTCGACCAAATTATTTCCTTCGTCGGGACTTCAAATGAAATAATAATTCTGAAAGAATTATAGTAGAGTTTACAAAAACACCAAAAATTTATGATAATTATATTTTCTACTTACATGTATTTTTAAATTTATATATCATATAAAAATCGCAACAATAATGTCAATGAATCGTTTTTCTATCTGTAGGACTTTGAAATTTTATTGAACTTGAAACCATATCTCTGAAAGAATTATAGTAGACTTTAGAAAAACATACTTCGTCCACCAAAGATTTATAATAATTATATTTGCTACTTAAATTTATTTTTGAATTTACATACCGTATAAAAATCGTAACAATAATATAAATGAATCATTTTTTTATCTGTGGGACTTTACTGGCTTTTACCATTTACAAAAATAAAATATTTTGTTTGATCGGGAACTGCAATATCACACTCTTGAAATTAATGTAGTTACGAAATTATTGAAAAAATGATCGAAAAACCGTCTAAGAATGATTATAATCCTAAGTATGAAGTACTAAAATGATTTATACGGTCAAGGCTCGTGTATACTCACTAGCAATTTTATTCCACTCCAATAAGTACGATTAAATGGAATATTGAATTTGTGCTAGCTTGAAAAATCCTGACTGTCCTCGAACCTAAGAACCATGTCGTTCTGCTCGCTCTCCTGCGATTCCGGCCGTGGCTCGTTCGGCTCCTCAAAATGACGACTCGTCGAGGGAAAATTAATTTCGGACAACTTTTCCGAGCGACTTTCCGTCTCGGAATCGTACGTCTCCGCATTGTAGAGGACAGTCTGGTCGTCCTCAAGAGTTTTCAGTCTTTCTTCCAATTCCCTGATTTTTTTCTTTTTCTCATTTAAAACGAGGATGAATCTTTTGTACAGTTCGTCCTCCATGGTTTTTTTCAAAAGCTCAGCAGTTTTGAGCTTAGCTTCCAGTTCGCTTGCCTTCGTTTGCAAATTTTCGAAATCTTGTTGCATCTGAGAATTCGTGTGCAAGAGTTTAGCTTGCTCTCTCAGAAAATTCATACTCATGTCTGCGAGCGTGAGAATATCTTCAACATTTTGTATGTTGATTTTTCCTTTCCACCATCCTTTTTTCTTCCATTGCAATCTACCATCTCTCAAAATGAATTGAACTCCTTCACACCTGCCTGAGAGCTCCTCTTGCATTTCCGTGAGACATTTGTCTTGTGGTGGGTCGCGAGGACACTCAGCGAGCAAACGTTCTAAGGTGCTCTGAAAAAAATTGAGTTATTCAATCTTTGAAATTCATTCATTTTATAATTCTCATGACAAATAGTATAGTATAGTGTTTATTTCCATATGTACAAACTCGTAGTTCTAACATTTCCCACTCAAGCATCCACTTATCTTCTACGGTGATTAAATCACGACATGACAAATAGTATTAAAAATGTATCCAGCTCTTTACAACGTATCCACATCATTTATTATAAAATATTGACTTATCACAGGCCATCTTTGGGTTATTAAATTACCAATTTTATCTTCTCTCATCATATCAGAATTAATTATTATTATATATAAAAAGAAATATAGAAAAAGTATTTGAAACCACAACTTCACTTTTTGATTTTTTTGGAGTTTTTGCTCACAAATTGGAATTCTATTTCGAATTACTTTACACCATCGTGTAAACATTTTTAAAGGAACTATTTTTAAAGATTTAATCATCTGCATTAATAATTTATAATATGTACTATACAGATGGCAATAATAAATATTTAAAATCTTTCAAATTGAAAAATTTCTAACAAACTAAAGGATGATTCATCACCGTTCTTTACCTCTCCAAACATTGGAATTTTTCCTTCTTTGAGTACCAAAACTCGGACGGTTTCGCCGTTCGTCCATTCCGACGTGATTGTCATCGGTACTTTGTCTCCAATGTCAACAACCTGCCCGACGAATCTGTTCAATATCATTGTTTTGAATTGTTATTTTTTTTCTTCGGAGCGTCCGGCACACGAGTTTTGACAGGCACAGCTGATTTTGATTGCCTCCTTGACCACGGCGGCGCTAGTGATGATCACGTGACTTTGTTGACGATCACGTAATTTCGGTGTCCATGGCAACCGGTTGAAGCGTCTCATCAAAACACAGATCGCAAACTGACAGGATCGAACGATCCTCGATCAGCGAGATGACCAGTTTCATGCAAAATATACAAATTAGGGATGGAGAATACACAAAAACGATTTATACCATGGTAATACACGCGTCGTAACAAAAAATGAGTGGAGATTATTCGTAATTAGATAATGTAATCTTATACTCAACAGATGAAGGAGCAACGTTACGCGGAAGCGATACAGATACTCAGTGAGCTGTTGGTTTCGCATTCGGAGGTACCGCTCTAATTTGATACCAAAGATACTTCAAATTAAAATAATAAATAATACATGTTCTCATGAGAATTTTTTATTGAAATTGAATACGAAATGTGAATGATTTAAGAGCAATCGCAATCACGTGACCACTCAGATTTCGTAGGATTCGAATTTCTCTCTCAAAATCGAATAATTAAACTTGAAAAAATTACAGTATATTCATTTCGATCCCAATAATTGTCCTCCGTCCAAATTTTCATGAGAATTTACGTATCAATTAATAAAAAAAATAAACAAACGGGCGCGTCTCCCGCGAGAAACCTGTTGTCCAGTCTTTATTTTTTTATTCATCAATAAATGAATTTTCATGAAAGTTTGCACCAGAGAACAATTCTTTGGGTCAAAAGCAATAAACTATAATTTTTTCAAATTTAATTATTCGATTTTGAGAGAGAAATCCGAGTCCTACGAAATTTATTAACTGTCGAGGTTGTGATTGCTCCAAAAGACTATCGCAATATTATTGCATTAATTGAAAAATATACTTTTACATAATTTCTAGATGTAGTCTAACAATACATGGAATTCGAAATTAAACAAAAATTTTTTATATCGTAGATTTCGTTTTTCTATTTTTTTATTTATTCACAGCTAGATTATATTTTTTGTGCTCGCAGTCACGGCCGTGTCTCTCGTTGCTGGCTCATTGTTATTTCTACAGCCAGGACTTCGTCGCGGCTGCGGAATGTTACGAGAAGTTGGTCCACATCTGTCCCGAGGAGAGTCTCTACAGGCTCTGGTACGCGCAGTCCCTGCACCAGGCATGCATGTACCAGGAAGCGTGGTCGATTTGCTCCGGGATGATGGACCAGGCGCACCTCGAGGGCAAAGTGCGCAAGCTGCAGGCCGCCATAAAATACGGACAGGAGGATATCGTCGCGGCGAAGGGTCTCATCGATCAGTGCCCCGAAGACGACGTCGACACGGAAATCAACCTCGGCTGCTTGTTGTACAAAGTATGAGAAGAAAACGTCGAGAAGATTTCTTCAGGTTTCATTATCTTCTGTTCTTCCAGGAAGAAGAGTACGAACGCGCTCTGGCGAAGTTTTCCAACGCGTTGCAAATCGTCGGGTTCAAGCCTCATCTGTCGTACAATGTCGCTCTCTGTTATTACAGACTCAAGGAGTACGCAGCTTCGCTGAAACATATCGGCAAGTATTATGAATTTTTAGGCTTAGAAACTTCAGTAACATTTTTTTATATTGCAGCCGACATTATCGAGCAAGGAATCAGAGAACATCCGGAGCTGAGTGTCGGAATGACGACGGAGGGAATCGAAGTACGAAGCGTCGGTAATACTCTGACTCTCCACGAAACCGCGCTCACCGAAGCTTTCAATTTAAAAGCTGCGATAGAATATCAATTGCAGAACTGTGCGTGTTTCGTTTCTTCTCGTAATAATTGATTGTTACTTCTGACAATTTTCGTTTTCTCGTCTCTGCAACCTTGTTTCATTTTCGAAGACGATGCCGCTCGCGAAGCTCTGACGGACATGCCACCGCGTTCGGAGGAAGAACTCGACGCCGTGACTCTTCACAACCAAGCTCTCATCAACATGGACACGAGACCTGCCGAGGGTTTCGAAAAATTGCAATTCTTGTTACAGCAAAATCCTTTCCCTCCGGAAACCTTCGCAAATTTGTTGCTCCTGTATTGCAAGTACCAGTATTACGACTTGGCTGCCGACGTTTTGGCAGAGAACGTTCATCTAACGTACAAATATCTCACTCCCGTAAGTATGATTTTTCGTCTCTTTTTATCTCTGTTTTTTAATCAGAGTCTCTCGATCTCGAGTGTTTACACTTTTTGGCTTTCTTCTCGATGTCTCGTTTACTTTCCCGGTTATCCGGACTTCCGCTCGAGCTGCTGTCCTCTCTCGTCTTCTCCTTCTTCCTCTTGGCACTCTTCTTCGAATCTTTCGACTTCTTTTTCTTTCTTTTCTTCTTCTTTCGCTCTGAATGATTTTTCTCGTCACCGCTCTCGTCGCTGCTCGAGTCGTCTCTCTTTCTCTTTTTCTTCTTCTTCATCGATCGTTCCTCCTTCTCCTTGCTGTTCGGCTCCTCAGTTATAACTGGAGTATCCTCTATTTCGGGGATGAGGTCATATTTTTTGCCATCCGGAGTTGTGAAACAATCGTTCGCGAGGTGACCACGAGTTCCGCACTTGGAGCACGTTGTGTTGAAAACTGCTTCGAGCTCTATGGCTCTTTTCTGTCCTGGAACGATCTTCTGCCTGCGCTGTTCGTCCAGTTTCTGCTCAGCTCCGTTAGGGTCGAGGTCCTCGCCGTTACCTTGGTTGACGCGTTTCATGGACAGACCAATTTTACCGTCGTCACTGATGTTTATCACTTTGCACCATACTCTCTCCCCTCTTTGGAGCACATCCGCAACATCATCCACCCTCGCAGTACTAACCTTAAAAAATAATTTATTAAAGTTATTTAAAATTTCTGATTATAAACTTGACCTAAAATTTACTCGAATTGATCGAAACGGATAATAAACACGTACTTGAGACTTGTGTATCAAGCCTTGTTGCTTGCAACCGGGAATTCTAACGAAAGCTCCATAATTCTGTACCGAAGCGACTTCGCCGAGAAATATTTGATTCAATTGGCAGGTCGTCATCGTAAAGATATTCGATCTTCAAATTAATAATTAGAAGAACCAAGCAATTAATAAATAACCAATTGAATTCCAATAGCGAAGCAACGAAAATTATTTAGGGAGCAAATTGAGGTATACAAGCCATCGACGAGAACATCGAGACTTACAAAATTGAGGTTATGTTTGTCGAAGCGGGAGAAACCGCGTGCTACGTACGGATTGGACAGCGTGGGCGTTTTTTTGTTTATGAACAGATGGCGGTTCGAAATGAATTTCGCATTGTTTACCACACTGCATAAATACAACGAATTCAGAAAGTATCTGAATTCGTTGATAAATACAATTCTAATGGAAAGGACTTTTCCTCCCTCTAAAACGGAGGACTGGAAAAGCGATCAAAAAAATTCATCTTATAATTTATTTATTCGTTCTAATTGATAACAAATTATTCGATGAGTTTCATTTTTTTTGTTCTGAAAAATTGCAACAACTCTGTAAAATTTATTGCTCTTATTTCAGTATTTGTACGATTTCCTGGACGCTCTGATAACTCAACAAACCGCGCCCGAGGAGGCGTATAGAAAATTAGACGACCTGGCGAACAAACATACTGAAGCTCTGCGCAAAGCGACGAAACAGGTGCAAGAAGCACGTCTGAATCACGATGAATTGGCGGTCAAGAAAGCTGTGAATGATTATGAGGAAGCTCTGGAACGTTACGTTCCCGTGTTGATGGCTCAAGCAAAAATTTACTGGGAACTCGGTAACTACGCCCAGGTTGAGAAAATCTTCCGTAAGAGCTCGGATTTTTGCAATGAGCACGACGTCTGGAAACTCAACGTGGCTCACACTCTCTTCATGCAGGAGAGCAAATTCAATCAAGCCGCAGTTTTCTATAAGCCAATCGTATTGAAAAAATTCGATAATGTAAGCAAAATCGAGTTTGGTAAAAATCTTTATCCTTAATTCGAAAATTACCGAATCAGTGAAAAATTTTCGAGAACAAAAAAATTAATAATTAAAAATGAATAATTTTTCTATAAGATTTTAAAAGTTTCATAATGTAAGCAAAATCGAGTTTGGTAAAAATCTTTAAAATTACAAAATCAATGAAAAATGTTTGGGAACAAAAAAATTAATAAACAAAAAAAAAGAATCGAATTTGAGCTCAATGTTTTTATTTTTCAGATTTTAGACGTGAGCGCGATCGTTCTTGCCAATCTGTGCGTCAGTTACATCATGGACACAAAGAACACTGAGGCGGAAGAGCTGATGAAAAAAATCGAGAAGGAGGAAGAGTCCGTATCGTCGAAAGAGCCCGAAAAAAAACTTTTCCACTTGTGCATCGTGAATTTAGTGATCGGGACGCTCTATTGTTCAAAAGGTCACTACGAATTCGGTATCTCACGAGTGATGAAGAGTCTCGACCCATACAACAAAAAATTGGGCACCGATACGTGGTTTTACTCGAAACGTTGTTTCCTCTCGCTGCTCGAACAGCTCGCAAAGCAATTGGTCGTTCTCAAAGATTCCACGCTTCAAGACTGCATACAATTTTTCGAGCATTGCGAAGGTCAACATTTTTTTATCGATATGATTTAAAAATTAATCGTAAATTTTTTTTGTCTACGAAGAGAAGAATAACCGCAAATTTTTATTTTTTAGTTTACGGACGCGATATACCAACTGTGATTGAGCAACCTTTTGACATTCACGATTTGCCGAATGCTCCCCAGGGAAAACAAACGGTCACGTACGAAGCTAGATTTTTGAAGGCTCTCTTCATGAAGTTGCAGATGTCGTAAATAGTCATCTCCTTGTATCTATAAATGAAAATGTATTTTTTATAGTGCATTATTTCGGAAATTGCACATCTAATACTAGTACAATATAGTGAAGAGTTACTATACGAAACTACAATTTTATCTTTTTGTATTTGATTGATTTATGAGTGATTCAATTTTCGAAATCAAATTTAGCACAGAATTTTTCTTATAATTTATATCATACGAGGGTGACTTTTATTTGGGTAGGAATAATTAAAAATTCAATATTTCAGCTTCTCGTTGATCATCTTGGTCTATACCGAACATTTTGCGAATTATTGATTGCGAAATCTGACTTGATAAATCATCCAAATTTTAACAGTTTCCAGGACCTTGTATCGTTGATATTCCAGTGCAAGTGAATACGTGAGAATAAAACGCAGGATCGAGGTGCTATCGCTAACGTTAATTCCTCGTCCTTGGAACGGCACGGGTTTATTGTTCCTATGTAATACGATGCTGGCATAATTCTTTGAAGGATAAAACAAGGATTCGGCCTTTCTCGGGGATCGGCTCTAGGTTTAACGGTGTATGATCGAGATTGGAGATGAATAGGAAATAATATTGTCGTTTCGTCTCAGTACCTGCATTTTTTTGCCCATGCTGTATTTTATGTATGTTATTTTTTTGTGAGTGTTGATAAATTTTTAATTTTTAAAATTGCAAGCTCAGAACGTCACTAAGATTTTGTTTTCGTGGTCATAATCACATTTTTTTATCATCTCCATTTTCTAAAATTTCTCAAATTTGCAGGGTTCCCTACATTTTATATCTTTTTATAATTCCACAAGTTTAAGCAAAGCTCAAGTGAGCCTATGAATTAGATTTTTGCAAAGTTTATTTTTTACGTAGTATTTTCATTTTCCGAATTTTTGAAGTAATTTTTGTATTCTCTGGAACAAAGAGCTGATGTTTGCTAAGAATATCAAATTATGTGGATTCTGAGTTGGAGATGATTATTGTAAATATTTAATAATTATTGGATGGCAAACTGTTGCATCGATGCATTCACTTTTACCCCAATCCCGACACAGGCATTTTAATCCTAAGGGACGGAAAGGAGAGACGCGAGAACGCAACGCGATATTCTCTGATCCTGGAGCGTTTGAATAGCTCGTAATCGCGAAAAATATTTCAATCTCCTTCATGAGACTGTATAAAAAGGAGAGAATTTATTTATTTGATGATCAGTCGGTTAGCGCGATCTAGCAACATGTCGTCTCTTCTCGTGAGTCGATTTTCTCTTATCACTTTTTTTGAGAGTGTATTTTCTATAAAAAACTGCAAAATAGCTAAAAATCTCCGTTGTTTTTCAGCATATTTGAAAATTTTGTGACAATATGAAAATTAATTCACTGCAAGGTTCAGAAGACTCATTTATAATTAGTTATCTAAATTTGACATTTTATTATACAGAAAATTCATAAACTTCAATTTGACAAAAAATTCTAAATGATTCAAAAGAATTTTTTAAATTTATAAATTTCTATATGAGACAACATTAAATTTATAAAACTTTCAAATTATATGTAATTTAATCGGTAAATGCCGTGAATCATCTTAGAAGTTAAAAAAATTAATCTGAGGAACAATTTTAACATAGCGGAATTTTAGCGATTTTCGTGAATTATTAATGAGACAATCTCAAATTTTCTTGTAGCCCTTCCAAAAAGTAGCTTTATTTTTTAATAGGGAATATTGGCCGCATGGACGGTCTTGGCGTTAACGTGCCAAGCCTCCGACCTGGAACATTCAGGCTTATCACCACTCTCGATCATATACACCGTTTATCCGTATTACAACTCAGAACGAGTTTTAGGCGTTTTGAGAGCTGACGAAACTCTTCGGGTTACGGGGACGAGTAGCATCGTTCCACTCGATTCTTCGAACGTCCGTGCTCACCCGGACAATGCTCAGGACGACACTGAAACTTCCTCGAACAGTTGGGACCACCGTGGTGCTTGGGACTCATCACGCAACGATTCGAACGAGACTCGTCAACGCGTCGAACAACCTACGGAGATAACTTACTGGCCACCGGTCCAAAGGTATACAATTATTATTAAAATAATATTTGAACAACGCAACAACGAAAAAAAAAAATCTTTTAAATTAGTGTGACAACCACGCACTTTCGGTATAAAAATTTTCATAGCGAGATAAAGAAACGAAAATGGAGAGATCGGTGATTGATATAATCCTGTTGGTTTTGTTGACATATTCAATAACGTACGCAGCACACGAATATTCCACAATAATGAATTATTACAATTCGTTATTGAATCAAATATGGGTTCACATGAATTCATATATTTGATTTTGTAAAATATAAAATACTAGCAGGTTGTAGTGGCTCGGCCGCTTCGCGGCCTCGCTACAATTATTAATTACTAAGTTATTAGTAAAAGTTTGTCATGAAAAAATGTGA
>JAPYYX010000978.1:0-34072 GCA_030522605.1 Cremastinae sp. B BG-2022a
CTATCTATACGCGAAGACAAGCGCTTTTGCTATAGTCCAAAACAAACATTTATTTTTATTGAAATTGTGGAAGAATGTTTCGAAAATCTAAGAACACAGGTATTTTTTATTTTTTTTTCTCTTTCGATTGAAAAAAAATCACTGCGATTCCTTGCGTCTAAGGCATTTAAGTTAATCGTAATTTTATTAATTTCATCAAAATTTTCAGCTCCGAGCTGTCAAACTTTTTCACATCGGAATTTCTTTGCACACCATCGATCAAAAAATAAAATTTCGAAAAAAATACTTGCCGAGATATATTTAATAATAAACTCGGCAAGTATTTTTTTGAAATTTTATTATCTAATATTATCATACTCTGATTGAATTTTTATATTTTTAAAAACTCATTCGAATATTTTTTAAACAATTTTAATTATTATGTAGTGGATTTATCATGTTACGACAATCTCTCTACTATTTACCATAATGCTATGAAAAAATGTACTTGCCTCCTTTTTTACACCATCTTGATGGTGTTTTCCCAAAAAATCCAATGTTATACTTAAATGGGAAATGTAACATGACTTTGGCACGGTTTAATATAAAAATTAAAACTTTGTTTAGGATGAATATTTTTTTATACCAAAATCTAAAAATAAAATCAACTTGAGAAATAACGAATAAGCTAATACAGATACATATATGAGTCATCTATGTACAAAGTTCCCAATCTCGGCACGGTATAGGCAAATGAGCATTTCGAATATCGGCGGTTGAAGCAGAAGAAACATGCAGAGCCAAATCAAGAAACAACAATAATAAAGTGATTTCCAGTTCAAGACCAATAAAAGTTTGTTTTTTGGCGAAAGCTCACTTAACTATTTTCTTTTCTTAAAACAGAAGATTGTCTCTGGATAAAGCTCGAAGGAACATCCAAAGAGATATACTTTAGCCGAAGTTGAAGCCTCTTTCTTGCTCTCTTTCTTGTCTTTATTTGCTCGTGCAATTCGCGAAGAGATGAGAGCATCGAGTGTTTTGGATTTCGAAGAGAAAATAAGAGAGGCA
This sequence comes from Cremastinae sp. B BG-2022a, assembly GCA_030522605.1. Taxonomy (NCBI): domain Eukaryota; kingdom Metazoa; phylum Arthropoda; class Insecta; order Hymenoptera; family Ichneumonidae; species Cremastinae sp. B BG-2022a. The sequence goes on from JAPYYX010000978.1 coordinate 1,048, forward strand.
AAAAAAGCATAAAACAAGAAACCTCCAACGTCATTTCACACGTATACCTATATGCGTATGAGGAACAAAAAATACACTTACATATACAGGAAACCGTACCGGATATCGAGAGACAGAAACGTGGCTGAGTTGTTCTTCAACAAAAGAGAGAGAGACAGAGTGAGACAGACCAGACGTTACGAAGTAACCTCTTCCTCTTTGAGAAGTTTCGAGCCTCGGCGAAAGAACCTCCTTACAAGAAGTTTCCCAACTTGTATGCAGCAAATGTATATAAGACAACCAGGAAAATACCCGAACGAAAAAAGTCGCGATCTCTCTTGTTCTGAGTCTCAAATTACAAAAGTTACGACCTTACGACACGAACCAACCCCACCATCCTCGTGTGCATTCTAAGTCTTTCTTTTTACTTTTTTATCTCATCAACTCTCTCTCTCTCTCTCTTTCTCCCTTTTGGTCCGTACACCTCATCAGTGAGAATGAGAAAGAGGCTTGCACCAGAGTTGGCAAAACTTTGTACAGCCTGAGGGTTTCGCCACCCTCACATTGTCCAAGAACCCTCTCTGCGGAGCTCTCCGCGAATCCTTTCTCTCTCATCGTCTTCACTCTTTTTTTCGGTATTTTATTTTTCGTTGCTCTTGCACTGTCTGCTCTCCCTTTCTTTTTTCCTATTACGTGCTGTGTGTGTTTAAAAAAGGAAAGTGCGGGGATAATACTCGCGCGTGTTCATGAAAAATACACTCTTTTTCCAGCAGAGCGTCCGAAACCTCATCTCGCGCTACGATTCGCCTTCATCTTATTCCCGAACAATTTTTCCACTCGCCGATTTCTCTCTCTTACTTTCTTCAAGGTGGCTTTCACTCATTTTCTTACTTCTTCTTTTCTACCCTCTTTTCTTCACGTGAGTTCCTTCAGTTCCATTTCCAGTGGACTCCTCTTCATCGATCTTTTTCTCCGAGATATATTTTACCACCCGATTTTCTGACTGTAAGAGCCTGCAAAAAGCGAAGATGACAAATTAACAATGAAGAAAAAAATTGTAAGATATAAAATAAACTTTTTGTTGATGAGAAAAAATTTATCTCTATTATGTGGAGCTGATTTATGCTTTTTTGTTAGCTGAAGGGCTGTGGAGTTCGCCTGGTATCGAATTAGTCGAAAGAAATATTTGGCAAATATTCTGAAAATAATCCCACCTACTTATAGTTTTTGACCTCCTGAGTACAATGCCGAAAAGGAGACGTCAGCGGTCATCCCTCCCCTCTGCAAAGATATTCAGAATTAAAATAACAAAAGGGGAGAGAGAGATTCGATGGAAAATGGTGTTCCAATAATAATATCAAATAGGGGAAAAGCAGCTAAAAAGGTAACAGCCCCAAGTACCCCCCTCCCCCGGTTTCAAAGCAATGACAGTTCTATCAAAGTGGCAGTTCGCTGTCGAGGTTGAAAAACTCTTTAAAAAATACATACAAAAATGTGGTAATAAATAAAAATGTAAGAAGCGCGTGAAATAAAAATAATGTACAAAGTAATAATAACAGAAAAATCAGAGACGCGAGGATTAGTGAGTAATATATTTCATTGGATAAATATCAACTAATTTTCATTGTGATCATTCTAACTCCCAATCGGAAAATTTATTAAGTTGAAGATCGACCATTATTAAAATTATTAAAACGACCATTTTTTTATGTACACGAATCGATTGTTTTTCCACACATTCACTCGCAAAAATTTATTTAGTTGAAAGATTCATGAAGAGAAACATGGATTCAGACGCGGCAGGATACGCTGAGACAAATCGATTTCGATGGGTGCGATACTTGGCAGTCAGGAATAAAAGTTTGGCAATTATAATGTCCGAGAGAAAGAATACAAGAAATAAAAAAAGGAAAAAAATTTGGACAGGTGGAGTAACGAGAAAACAGTCCATGGGGAAAACAGAGTTTGAAAGTCATTACAAGGAATGTAAAGAAACATTTTGTAGTGAGTAGAATTCATGGAGCTTCTCTTTAGTTTTTCCACTTTTGTCTGTGACACGTCGGCTTCCTACCCCAGAAGTCAGTTATAGAAAATTTCGCTATAATCGCGAACGAACGTTCCTGCTTAAATTTATTGTACAGGAAAAAGGTAAATCTATAAGAATTCGAAAACAAGCGGCGTACAAAAGTGCACGGAAAGAACAAGAATCGAGAAAATTCGATTTCAAAATTCACTCCGTTATTCTCGAGACTGAAGAAAATTCTCTCGATTCTTTTTTTTCCCATCAGAGCGGTGACTCGCTGGGGGTTCAACTTTATTCAATGCAGATTCCGCTCCAAAGGGTACACACGTTGCTTCGCGACCATTCAAGAATAATGAAAATAGAGGGCGTATCGAAATAAAAAATTTCGTTTGGTACACGAGAGTAAAAAGAAAATTTGTCTCCCTGCAGTGTATTTTTTCTTCTCTCGTCATTCTGCCTCTTATTATTTTATTTCCGAGTCTTCTTCGACTCCCGTATTGTATATATTCACCTTTCGAGCACATCATATTGTCATCACGTCCCAGTGTTTTTCCAATCGAGAAAACCGCTGCAGAATCCAAGTGAAGCTTTTTCTTTTTTTACATCGAACTTACTATTTTTTTTCTAGAATCTTGGAATATCTCGCGCTTAAATACGCCGTATTTTATGTCTCTATTACGTGTACATTCAACCCTTACTCCCTTTTTTTCTGTCGCCCTTCTGCTTCTTCTCTCGAAAAATTAATGGAGAAAAATCGGGCCCGGTGGAGTCACGTGTCGACTTCTGCTCTACCTTCCATCCACGCTCGTGCATTTACCTCTCGAGCGTACACGTCTTCGGTCTATGTACTTAGTTATCCAGCGTACTGTTATACGTGGGACTGGATAACTCCGGCTACTGTTTTGTGGCAAATACTGCGGTTCTCTCAATTCTTTCTCTCGCACAATGGACCTTTATTCCCTTCTTCCCTTCAGCCGTCTACCCCTCATCGTCTTCTCATTATTTTTCCTTTTTTATACATCCCAGAACACGTTTAGTAAACGATCAAGCATCCGGAACGGTCACCCGACGAGAAAACAAAAAATTTCTGACCCTAAAATAATAATCTTTTCATCAATTTAATGAAAAAAAAAATTACTTTCCTACTGTGTAGAAATGTGTTTCGCAGAATTTTTTTTTAGTAAACAATAATTGTGAGTAATTTACACTTTCTTTGAATAATTTATTGTCGAGCATCGGTTTTTTTTAACAAGAACGAATGCTGGCTTATTTTTCATTTTTTATGCATCCTAAAACACGTTTAGTAAACGATCAAGCATCCGGAACGGTCACCTGACGAGAAAACAAAAAATTTCTGACCCTAAAATAATAATCTTTTCATCAATTTAATGAAAAAAAAATTATTTTCCTACTGTGTAGAAAATGTTGCGCAGAATTCTTTTTTAGTAAACAATAATTGTAAGTAATTGAAAATTTCTTTGAATAATTTATTGTCCAGCATCGGTTTTTTTAACAAGAACAAATGCTGACTTATTTTTCATTTTTGGTTTCTCTGTATATTGTTTTTTTTCATCTACAGGTAGCAACAGTTTTGGTGAATATCAAAACTACTCGGGTCCGTCGCTGCACTTTTATCGCGTCGACAGACGACAAATGGGCGTTTACATGTGCATCGCAAGCAACGACGTCCCCCCAGCAGTTAGCAAGAGGGTCACACTGGCTGTAAATTGTGAGCAAACATTAAAAAACAATAATTTTATAAATGATTAACTTCCTCAACAGATATTTATCTACAGTCCTTCTATGATAATATTTGTGCAAACACTTTTTCACCCCTGAAAAAGAAAGCCCTGTAATGGTTTAAAAAAGAGACGTTTATTATTTTCCAAATATACGTGCACGCAAAATGGAGTATAAATTCGAGAAAGCATAATTTTTAGCGCAAAATTTTTAAAAATTTACTGCACAAAAAATTAATGAATAATTCGAGTGTAACATTTTTTGCTTCAAAACAGTGTCATTTGAGCCCAGGTAAAAATTATGTTAAAATACACGTACACGTAAAGCGAGAAACACATGGGGTAATGAATACTTTTCAACTCTTTTTTATAATTATTTCTTTAGAAATGCAAAACTCACTGAACCAGAAAAGAAGAAAATAAATACGCGCGATACTTTTTTACAACGGGAAAATGTCATGCGGAAACGTGAAGAGGGAAAAGGGACGAGGATAAAGTAAAAAATGGGTTTAATCCTTGATGGAATTTTCTTTCAATTACGAACGAAAACTACTGAGATACGTCATGCCGGGATGACTCGAATTATTACGAAAAGCTGGAAACAAGTGGAAATTCGGAGCTTAGAAGTTTCGGTAGCCGCGCCTGTAGAGGATTTGTGTGCACGTATGTTTGCGACAATTTATTCGAAGATGGAAGCGGGTGAGGTATGGTTTAGTGGTGAGTTTATATGGGTTGGTGAGCGAGCAGTAATGGTGTTAGTTCTCGGAGAGAGAAGTGGATATCGAGTGGAAGAGGAAGCTTGTTCTGACACCCTCGTTTCTTTTCTTTATACGATCGTCCTCTCGGTCGTGTTCCTACCGACTTGGTCGTGGTCGTCTCGGCTTTTCCTGGCCTGAATTTTCTTCATCCGCACACCGACCTACTCACGCACATACAAAAACTAACACAGTCCCACCGAACGTAAAAGCTTCGATCCAGCTGCTGGGAACTCCATTGGGGACAAACGTCACGCTCAAGTGTTACGTCGAGGCGTATCCAAAGACAATAAACTACTGGAGTAAAAACGGCGAGGAGATAGTGCACAATGGGTGAGCGCCTTATAATTACTCTTTACAGCACTCAACTTTGCCCATATTTTCTTTTCTCGACCACCGTTTGCTCGATCCTTAAATCACCTGAAAAGATCTATGGAATAAGAAATTCGTTTTTTTAGAAGATTCACATTGAATGTATAATTAATTTTTTACAACGATACAAATTAAGCTCAGAATAAGCTTAAAAAAATTTATCAAATAAACTCAACTCAATTTTAAATTGAAAAAATTAGGAAATAGTGAACAAATTGTTGTAATTGCTGTAAATGAAAAATTTTACCAAATTTTTCGGGGTACCCCATTGCCCCCCTTCCCCGCCCTGAATCAGACTTTTTTATCAATGTATTGTGAATATTGAACAAAATCTCATTATTTTAAAAACAACCAACATACATGATGTCACGTTGAGGCATAATTCATCAGCCAAAAAATAAAATATCTGTCAACTTTAACTGATAGAACATATCTTACATTTTTCTGTCACATTCAGATCATAAATCCAGTTATTATAATTTTGCATATAAATATATTTGTTCGTGAAAATCTCTTCCAGGCCGAAGTATACAGTAAACGAAATAATGGACGGTTATCACATAACGATGGAGTTGACCATCAAGGAATTTTCGAAGGAAGATGGTGCAGGCTATAAGTGCACGTCGTCGAATGGTCTAGGAAAAGCAGAAGGCGTGATACGACTTTACGGTAATTTATTTCCGAAAAGATCATCGAATCACTTGAAGGATCAATATAGATTCAAAATTGAAAAACGAGGTAACGGGAAAATGGATAAAATGGTGTGTTTCAGAACTCGCCTACGACAATTTGACGAGAACATCGCGTGGGAAAAATCACGTGTCGATGATTGGCGGTGAGACTCGTTTTTCCTTCTTTTTTTCCTGTTCCTTTCGCCCTTCCTTTTTTATTATCCCTGAAATTACACGGGAGAGGACGTGGCTCACGATTTTTCTCTTCGCTGTTACACTTCGAATCAAACTCCTACGCCTCTCCTCTTTTCCCTTTTTTCTCGAAATCCTTCATCGCTCAGGTATTCTCGCGAAACCCCCGTTTTTCATCCCTCTTCTTCTCCCTTTTTTATTTTTATTCACGACTCACGCGCACACGATGTAAAAAACTCAACCTCGTTTTTTACCTCGCTAAACCTGTCGTGAACCAGTTTTTGGCAGACAAAAAATCCTAATTCCAATTTACCATGAAACACTATTTCGATGGGAATAAAAATATACACGAGTGTCGGACGCTCTTTTAACTCGATACGTAGATTCAGTCTCGCTGTTATGTTAGAATCATCTTTCACGCGTAAATAATTGTAGAATATATTTCGATTAATTCACAGAATAGAGAGAAATATTTCAATTTTCAATTAATTCAGTATTTTGAAAATATTCATAAACTCGCATTGAATTGATTTTTCATTTATACTGCGACTCTTTTCATCCTGAAAGTACAAACATTTAAATACAAAATGATGAAACTTTGAAAAAATTTGCAAACATGTTTTTAGACGTCATTCAACTAATTGTAAGAACAATTTTTTTCAAATTTTTCATCCACATCGTTTTGAGTAACTGACTAACAAAACATACATCCTTATACACAGCATGTACAGTCGACGCTCTCACTCGTTAACTGCTCGAGCCTCCCTCTGCTTTCATCTGTCAACTTTACCTTTGATCCCAAACCCTCTCAATTAAGAATCGTACATCAAAACACAAAAAAATTAAAATTTATTTACCAAGTTCTCCCAAAGGTTGTCTAATTTTTTCTGAAAACAGAATTTCGTTTAACAATTTGCCTCAATGCAAGAGAAAACACGCAGTAACGAAACATCGACACGAAAAAGATAAAATGCCAATCCGCTAAAGATATTATGAGCTTAATAAATTTTTTTGAATGCAGGTTTGGCCGAAGCGGCGAGAGGAAAAGCCGGCTCGGGGCTTCGGATGTTCGAAAAATCCACGAGTGGCGGTGTAACGTATGCTTTTTGGGCGATTCTCTTGGTGCTACGAACTTTGTGTCCACGGTGAACGTGTGCCTGATGTAAATACATATAAATTAAAAAAGAAAAACTTAGAACACGGATAAAAGAAATGAAACGGGAAACTAAAAACTCTGAACGATGTGGACTAAAAAAAAAATTTATTCATAACATAACCCGAAATCCACGAGGCTTAAGATCGAAGAACGAAGAGTACCCTCGAGACAGAAGCCGAAAAAAAATCAATAATTTTGTGCCAAAAAAATCGATAAAAATTAAATTGGCTGTGTCGTGAGGAGAAAACGAGTTAGAGAAAAATATAGAAAAAGAATACGAGAAATTTCAGAGAATCTTGATCTTCTGGATAAATATTAATGAGAATACTGATAATAGACGATAATTGTGTTATTATTAAGTATAGTATTAATAATGATAATAATAATACAACAATAATATATATATCATCTCCGTCATCGTCGTAAAAATTCTTGCTCTCACTCTGATATTCGCCTCCCAGAGATTTTCAATTTTGGGAAAAATTGAATGTTGAAAAAACAACCTTTCGCCTCGTCAAACATATCCAATTTTCTTTTTTTTCCACAACGAATATTGAATAGTAACAACTATAGAATTTATGAAAACAAAACAGACAACGCTCTTCCACATTAAAAAAAATTCAACGAAATAAAATGGGACATAAAAGCGAAAAACAGACACTGAAACTTCAAGCCACTTGTCGGGAGAACGGAATTTTTTTCTCTTCAAGAGGATTTTTCTCTATTTGTGCTTCCGGCCAGTACGAAAAAGCTAATGGGAGAAAGAAAGAAACAAAACGAAATACGACGAACGTATACGTGTGTGTTTTTGCGTCCCGAGTGAAAACTGCGCACCGAAGTGTATAAAAAGAATTTTAGCTATTTTGAAGTTTGACGGGTTAAAAAGTTAATAAAATAAATGAGTGAATATGAGAGAGAATAAAATATATCGGAGAGAAGAAAATAAATCGATCATATCAAAATCTCATATCGTGCTGGAGTGTGAATTCAACGGTTCGCTTTTCTTTTCATCCCTTAATGAAGGGACTAAAAAAGAAACTTGAGTGAAAATAATTCGGTTCGTGCCGTGACTTCCAATTTGCATCATAAAATTATAGATTCGTAACGATAAGAAATATTAATGATCAATCTTTCATCAGGACCTATTGGTAAAAAAAACATACAAATTTGTTCATATTTTCTATAACTATATAAATTTATTCAATACCGAATTTTGCACCGAATTATTTTCACTTGAAAAAAATAAATTAAATGTTTTTTTTTAGGATAATAATATGAGCGAAGTAACACGATTTTAATCGCGCGTGTTTTTTGAAGATAAAAGTCCGAAAACCGATGACAAATCTTCCACAGGAAGTAGATCTCAACAAAAAAAAAGGTTAAAAGTTTTGTATAAACAGAAGGAAATTAAAAAAACGATATCACACGAATTTCAGGAACAGCGTCCATCGAAGGAATTCCGAGAAAATGAAAACAGACGTGAAATTGTCAGAAGCGTTGAATCGAGAGTGTACTGACATCTGCAGCGCACAATCAGAACTCTGACGCACTAGATTCTCAACCAAGCCTAAACATTTAAACGAACGAGTCTGTCGACTACTCTTTTCATGAATATTATTACGGAAAAAGAAAAAGAATAACTAAAGAAAAAATTGTCGTTTTTTCTGATTACTAAAAAATGCTCAGTTTTGGAGGGTTTATACCTATCATAACGATAATAATAATATTAATAAGAGACAATGAGAGAGTAGAGCCGAGAAGAAGTTTTTTTTTCCTTTCGTATATAGTCGCTTTACGTACTGGTGAAATATGTGCGATTTGCTATACATACAATTATTTTTCCCTCATTCTCAGAATTGTACAGCACAAGAAAGCGAGGTTCGTGACCCCGAAATATGCGCAGCCACTTTTTAAACAGGAAAAATAAAACTTGTGGCTAAACGTCCCTGAAAAAAAATGCACGATTCAAGATATTTTTTCCGCGTTGTATATTGAAGAACGAAAAGATCGATACACTCCCAAATTCGCCCTGTACGATTCTGAGACCTGTAAAAATTTTCAGAAAGCGTAGCACTAACTTTCCTGGTACGTACTGCTATTGGGATCTGACATGGGAGCGGAGTTGGGTCGAAATGTCGACGACAACGGTGCAATAATAATTATAATTCTGGTTTTCTATTGAAACTGCACCGTTGCATCAGTTTGGTCTTCTGTTACCAGATGTCATGGCGTCACATGACAAATCCCAATATTTCGATATACATATATTATTATTATTATAAATGTGTCGAGTTCGAACAACGCTCGGTTCGGTCGAAATAAAAAACAAATTTCGATCTTGTGATTGAGTCAAATGTACGAGAAAGGGGAAGAAAAGTTCCGTTTGTTTTGTTTTTCGAGTGCACTCTTATAAGTGCGCTATTAGAAATGTTATGCAGGAGTGATTTACTCGCGAGCGAGCAGGAAGACAAGACGACGTTGTATTGTGTATCATATTAAATGTAAAACGTGACAGCATTCGAGCTTCGCGTATTTTTTGTGATTGCGAGTGCGTGTGTGTGTGTGTGTGAGTGAAAGAAAGAGTGTGGACTGCACGCGCGTTTTATTTTATACAAATATAATATTTCGTTCTCGTGCTTAATCGTGCTCCGAAATATGCTCGACTGACTCTCAAATCTATTCAAAATGATAAAAAAAAATTTTTAAAACGCTCGGCCTTTCCTAATGATGCTTTTTGGAGTTGTCGAATTTAATCTAAAATGGGCAAATTTACCAGTGAAAATGTAACAAGAGAGAGGACGTCTAGACGTCAAACAATTGATGTTTGAAAATAAATGAAACACTCGTATACATCTATATACATATATGCATGTAGACACATGTGTATATGACTCAATCACTCATAATAACTTTTCATTACTCCCTCCTACCCATTCCACGAAATTTTTCAGTTCCAGGATTCTCCATGTTATTAAAAAAGGAAAAAAATGTACAACGATTTACCTCTTACTTTGGAGTAACTGATGTTTGAAGAAACATTTTCGACGAATCCAGAGCGGTTTCTGATGGATACGTAAAAATTTGCGGGCTTCGCAAACTTTTACATAACTTTTGAAAGCATGCATCAACACTGAAACACTCAATAATCGTTTTTTCGTTAAATTGTGGTATTGTATTTTATATTGTGATATTAAAGTGGGGAAAACTTTTTTATAAAGTAAAAAACAGCACACCAAGTAATAAAATAGTTTCCACGAAATTATACGAAATCATTTTGTAACAAAATAAAGAAATATTTTTAAAAGTTCGCTTTTCAAATATTTTTTTACTTGGTATAACAGAATGATTTCATATAATTTTGTAAAAATTATTTCATTACTTGACGTACTTTTATTACTTTGTAAACATTTTTCCCCATATTTCTTTTTTTTCTAGGAACGAATAAAAAATTATTGCGTTCTTTTGCAAAAAACGATAATTTTTCGCCTCTTTAATTTTTTTCTAATAAATTTTCTGTTAGAAGGTTAGAAATGAAAATCAGTATTATTAATGTTAATCTAACATATTACTCACGAATTCTCGCGTCTCTTATTTCTCTTTTTGTTTTGTGTCTTTAGATTGTTTCAAAAAAATAGTAAATTTGCGTACAAACATGAACAGAAAAAGTTCTCTGAAACCGAGAGAGTATGAGAGGGAGAGGTGTGTTACATATCTGCATTTCCACGATAATTAACGAAATGCCGCTGAATTTTATTCCTATTCTTCAAACAATAAAGAGTAGGTACGTAAAAAAATAAATTTCCGATTTGTATAACGTTGCGTTTTTAATTAGACTGATGAAGGTGTGTTTGAATTTCGCATGCTATATATAATTAGAGTTTTCTATTATTACTGCAGAAATCGGAAAATAACGAGCTGTTTGTATCAAAATGTGTAGATGACTGCCAGCGCAACACTCGGCCTTGTCACGAAATACTATCCCGAAGTTTGTCGAGATTTGAGCCTGCGCGGCGGAAATACTCGAAGGAACGACAGACACAACGGAGTTGCGCGGAGCGCGGAGAGCGGACTGAGCGGAGTCGAGTCGTTGATCGTTGAGTGGAGGCGTCCTCCGCTCGCGATTGTTTTGTATTCGCGTTGTCTTTTTTGTTTGTAACAGCGTCAGTGCTAATCACTAAACGATAATATTCTTTCTCGCTGAACGAGCTGTATTTCATTGTGCAAGATACGTACATCCCAAGCAACGAGATGCTCTCTTGTCAAACCGTAGATTGAAATTGACGAAGGTTCGCTTCGATCACCTCTCGTTCCAATATATTCTACCTGTGTTATTGTTTCGCGCGTTCGTACACAATGTTTTGTTTCTCGACAACGGTAACGACGGTCCTGAAAATTGAGCCTGATCTCGAAATGTTGCAAATATCTCTGTAAATTTTATATCTCGTAACGTAATCTTAAAATACACGTTTTCGAAAATTACAAAAATCTTTATTCTCGTTGTGTTTTTATTTACACGGAACTGTAAGTGTCCGTGACAGTATTTCCGTGCTGGGAATATCATCTTTGTGAATATATTTTTTGAGGAAGTGAGGACAAGCAATAAAATATCTCAAAATGGAACCAACCGCAGGGTCTCAGGCACAAAATCCTGGTAATCCTGACACTGACAATGTTGGCAGGTGAGAAAAACTTATTTTTTGCTGTATCATAAAAGAATAAAACGTTTTGGACATTGCATCTTGTCCAGAGCTGATAAAGTACGATATTTAGGCTTGGACGAAGAACGGAGAATACTTAATAATTTGTTTACTTCATCAGCTGTTTGTTACTACGTTATGCCAGTCAAAATTCGCTGGACGAAAGTTCTCAAAAGCATGTACCCAGAGAAAATGGAAAGGACAAGCCACCTTACAGAAATCATCACCATACCAACAGAGCATTTGACGTTATGAACGCTATGAGAAAGTATGTTTTTCAAAAATAGAATGTTTTGTTAAAATTTTAATTTTATTCGTACTGTAATTGAATCTGCTATTATCCATATCATAAAAAAAAAATTGTACAAAAAAATTTTAAACTTGACATAGTTATCGAAATTAAAATTTTTGATTATGATATTTTTTACTTTCGTAGACAAAACTTTCTTTGTGACGTAACCCTGGTGGCTGATGGCGGAAACGATCTTCCGGCCCACAAAATGGTCTTAGCGGCCTGTAGTCCCTACTTTTACGCAATGTTCACAAGTTTCGAAGAACGAGATCAACAGAGGATAAAATTGCAAGGAGTTGATCATTTTGCACTGGAGCTTCTGATTGAATACGTTTATTCGGCTGAAGTTCATGTCACAGAGGACAATGTCCAAGTTTTATTGCCCGCTGCGAATCTTCTTCAACTGACAGATGTCAGAGATGCCTGTTGTGATTTTTTGCAAGCTCAGTTGCACCCTACCAATTGTTTGGGGATTCGAGCGTTTGCTGATCTCCATGGTTGCCTAGAATTGCTCTCACACGCTGACAGTTACATTGAGCAACATTTTTCGTAAGATTCTTACATCGATATTATTAAAATAATATAAAAAGTTTTGCATTCTTGATTTAATTAATTACATATTTCGTTGATCGTTGCAGAGAAGTTGTAGAAAGCGAAGAATTCTTGACACTGGCTCCCCAACAAGTTGCAACTTTCATATGCAGTGACCGTTTGACAGTGCCATCAGAAGAAAAAGTATTTGAGTGCGTGATATCGTGGGTGCACTCGGATTTAGAGAAACGTCAGGGCTACCTGGCCCAGCTTATGGAACACGTGAGATTACCTCTATTGTCGCAAGATTATCTTGTTCAGAGAGTCGAGGAGGAACCCCTGCTCAAAGCAAATTTACAATGCAAGTGTTATCTGCATTCAAAATAACATTTTTGTGAATTCATTTGTAACCGTTATTGGTGCAATTTCAGGCAAAGATTATCTCATAGAAGCACTCAAATACCATTTGCTCAAAGGCGAACAAAAGTCTCTCTTCAAATCACCTCGTACAAAGCCGCGTCAACCACGAGGATTGCCCAAAGTTTTACTTGTCGTCGGTGGTCAGGCCCCTAAGGCAATAAGGAGCGTTGAATGTTACGATTTTAAAGAGGAACAGTGGTATCAAGTTTCCGAGTTGCCGACGCGGCGTTGCAGAGCTGGTAAGTTAATACAAAAATATGTACAAATACTTGAGAAAACATTGTTCCTAACAATACAGAAAATAAATTTTAAAAAATCATATTAACAAATGAAACAAAACTTAATTGACTTACTATGCGTTACATTTTTGTTTAGGGCTGTCAGTTCTTAGTGGTAGAGTTTATGCGGTGGGTGGTTTTAACGGGTCTCTAAGGGTACGAACCGTCGATGTATACGACGCCTCGGCCGATCAATGGACGGCTTGCCCGGGAATGGCAGCTAGAAGGTCGACTCTCGGTGTCGCTGTTCTCGGCAACTGCATTTACGCCGTAAGAATCTTTCTCAGACTCCTTTAATTTAGTCCGTCTTGTGAACATGAGAATACCTTGATCAAACATTTTTTCGAAACGGAAAATTACATTTTAGGTCGGCGGTTTCGACGGATCAACTGGTCTAAATTCGGCAGAAGTTTATGATCCCCGTACTCACGAATGGAGGGACATCGCTTCGATGTCTACGAGGCGAAGTAGCGTTGGAGTCGGTGTGGTGAAAGGATTTTTATACGCAGTAATAAATTTTTCAAAATATATATAAAAAAATGAATTAACCGTTTACATAAATTTTTCTATACTTCATATTTTATTTATATAAAGGTTGGTGGTTACGATGGAGCTTCGAGACAGTGTCTCTCGAGTGTAGAGTGTTACAACCCTGAGAAGGATGAGTGGAAATCCGTATCAGAAATGTCAGCGAGAAGAAGCGGAGCTGGAGTTGGGGTGCTCGATGGAATTTTGTATGCCGTTGGTGGACATGACGGTCCGTTGGTACGGAAAAGCGTTGAGGCTTTCAATCCAGAGACTAATCAGTGGAATTCAGTCAGCGATATGGCTACATGTCGTAGAAACGCCGGTGAGCAAATCGTTTTGAAAAATGATTATCCAATTATCTGGAATAAAAAGAAATGATTATAAAGTTGTCGATTTTCAGGCGTTGTTGCTATGAATGGCATGTTATACGTTGTCGGTGGTGACGACGGAGTTTCGAATTTGGCCTCGGTCGAAGTTTACTCTCCTCGAACGGACAGTTGGACGACATTGCAAAGCTCAATGGGAATCGGACGCAGTTACGCCGGTGTTGCAATAATTGACAAGCCGCAAGCCCCGCCAACGACAATGTGAGGTCAGCGAACCGCTGGGCATAATACGGAACAGAAGAATGACGACCACGAGGCCTCGGAGTCGTCGAGGGAATCCGCGCCCAGCGGTTCACAGAACTATGAACACGTTTGCGATGGAGCGCGTTGTCCTTGTCAAAGATATGAGAACGGTGAACTGGCGTTGGTACTGATGAACCGAAACAGAGATAATGGAACCCAGGATCGCTACATTAGCTACCAAAATGTTGCGCGTGGCGTACGACTGCCAAGAAACGGGATTCCGGCAAATCCGAACTTCCTCAATCCCCAGTACCAAAATCCAGTCGATCTGTTGAGAAATCACAACCAGAATGGAGGATTGAACGAACCGGAGGAGAACATCTACGAAAGACTGGACAATGACGAGGAGGAGGGAGAAGAAGAGACAAACGACGACGACCAAAGAGTTGAGGCGTCGCGGGAGAATCCTGGAAATCCAATATTGGAAAATGATAATCATACTTATGAGAGAATCGACAATCGCCCCTGGTATCGTGGTACGATGAACATTCGCGGCAGTGTCGCTCGAATGTACGAACAACAGGCAAACTTTTGGAACTTCATGGAGCCATCGGGAACCGGAAGTCATTATGATCATCCCCGATTTGTTTACGCCAAAACGATCAATCCGTCTTGTCTAAATCGTTTGGGATGCTTAGGCAGAAATTGTTTCTCGAGCGAGAACATAGCTCTAGCTTCGAGCGCTAGACGCCACGTTTATCAACTCGGTCACATGTGCCAAGCTTGCTCAAGGTTCCCCTTCGTTCACCGGGACGTTCGTTACGCATGCGCCTACTGCAACGCTTTTCATGACAGATGGCGATACTACGAGAACGGAAATTCGGCGAACCAACTGCCGAATTCTCGACACTACATTTACCAGGTGACAAGAAGCTGCAGATGTCCCTTTTGCAGAGGAGATTATCACTATGCAAGACTGCCAATAAACACAGGAAGACTCGGGGAATCTTTTCAACGGGATTGTCAGTGTCGCAATCCTGGGAACTGTCCCAACTGTCGAGGAAGAATCATTTCAAGCTCGAATTCAGCGATTTACATCGGCCGAAGAGATCGTCTCGGTCTTGTTCAAACGGTAAATAATCCGCTCTACTCTAGTCCGACGATCTACATCGGAAGAATCGACAGATCATGTACTTCTGGTTTGAGCAACGTATCCTCGAGTTCAACCGGGAATCCCTCGGCGTCTACAGACGCGAACAATACAGCGCCCTCGACATCTTCGAGTTCTCAAAACTCCGACGCGGGTCAACGAGCTTCGAGTTCCGGAAATTCTGGAAATTCATCCGTATGTACGCTCGCTGGGAATGTTGAGCGACAGCACGTTTGCGACGATTCTTGCATTAGATTAAATCCTGGCAATCTGACGGGTGTCTGCCAGTTTTTGGGACGTAACGAACGTCCGGATTGCCAGCATGGACGATTCTCTTTTCATTGGTGGTTCGTCAATCGGTGGTTACCTCCCTGGGGATCTCAGAATAGCGACAGAAATCAAAATCCTGAGCAACAGGCAAACGGAGCGAGAATCGACGAAGCTCAGCACGAGAGTGACACAGAAGAATCCCGAGATTAACATTTTTTAACATGAAAGAGGCTCCCATATTTTCTGAGCTTTTATGCAAAAAGAATTTTCTGCCGATTTTTCTAGAATATTTCGTTCGAAAGATTAATTGCTAAATTTTACCTTTTTTTATTGATTTTACATTTTCTTAGAGCGAATGCAAACAATGATTTTTAAAAATAATGATTCCGAGTAATTTGTCTAAAAAGACAGTAAAGTCAGAAAAACTTTTTAACTCAATTTCATTCAAATTGTAAACACGTTGATTGTTAAAGATTATCATTCCTTTCGAGATGAGAAAAGACTTACGTTCCTCGGGTAGACTGTGATTTTTAAAATTGAGCTGCAAAGGTCACGATTTGATATCTAAAAAAATGCAAAGATTCAATTTTCATTAGAAACCGAGGAGAAAGTTGTGAAATATTTTTCCGTCAATTCTGATACTTCTCGCATCTCTTCAACGTCGATAATCTCGCAGCTTGTACCAAAAAATGTCCAGTATCGTTGAAACGCTCGAAAAGCCTTTAATAAGATGAAAACCGATCAATATTTGGATTCTGAGAGACGTCGAAGATTTGAATGGTGAAAAATCATTTTATGACAATTGGTCTGAAAAATGGAGCTCCCACGTTGAACAATTTACGTTCGTGACTTTCAACATATCTCCGCGCACCATTAAATTCTCTCTCTCATCTATTAAATATCGAGGGACGTTCGAGAAAAATAAATCAGCGATTGCTCTGTCGTCAAAGTTCGAAAAATGTACATAAATTTGTCGTTATCTTTAGTGAATCTACTTATCGACTTTAAAGTCAGACTGAGATGCAATAATTACGAGCCGAATGCTTTTCGATGCTCGTTTTATTTCTATTTTTATTATCGTAGAAGCGTAGTGTCGATCGAATATTTATCGCATCTCGTGATTTCGCACTCAAGAATTTTCCCTCTCGGCAAATTCACATCGAACTTCGGACCATTAGTAATTTCTCGAACGACTTTTCGTTCATCGAGTTTCGTACAGGCGAAAATTTATCGATGCTCTTCCGTTAACGTCAATAACTACTCCATATTAAGAGAATTGAAATAAAACGTAAAATTTCTCAGTTCTTCGACGCAGTCGATCCAACAATATTCTCTAACCACGTTGAGTAATCAAACGAAATATTCCAATTGAAATATTTGTGCATAGGGTGTTATAGTCAGTATTAGAGAAAAAAAAGTTATTGATAGTAATTGTTTTTTTATTTTGAAAATGAGTGAAATCGATGAGGAAACGATCGTGGTATGAAATTCATGAACGAGGTTAAATTATAAACGAGCAAGGAGCAAAATTATGAGAGTTAGATTTTTAAATTCACATGACGGGAGGACAGAATCTGTCGCGTGTGTATATTTATTTTTTTGTATGTGCCGTCTTTGGTGTCTCGTGTATACGGAGAACAGCAAAAAGTTGCGTAAATAAAAAACTTTCTTTAACATAAACTTTTTTCTTCAACCACTTTGTTTATAAATTTTTAAAATATTTCGCTTCTGACAGTAAATATCGATCTACGATTAAGAAACTTCAGAGAAATACACAATGTTCATTTTACCCTATATTTTAGTTAACATTGTCTATGATAACTCCAACTGATTGTATAGAAAATCTTTCGATACAGATTAGATAAAAAAATTTTTTACAGGGGAATGCAAATTCTAACTAATTGCAAATAAGTTGCAAAACACTGAATTATAAACTGGTCTATAAATTGCCTCACAAACTTTCATCAAAGTCCCTTGTTAGATCCGTAAATTAAAAAAAAGAAATCAGCATAAAAACCAGATTATTGCTATATTACTCGATTTAAATCCCTAAAGTTTTTTAAAGTAAATTGTGACGATCCGTCCGCTCTAATTACATTTCTCATAATTACGTTGAAGGAAAATATTGTATATAAAAAAGAACTGTTTTCATGCTCGTTGCGAGAAAGTTTGAAAAAAATTAAATTAGCTCGACATCAAAGGCCATTTCCACGGGACTGCGATTCTTCCTTTCCCTTTACGCGAACGGCGATCGTCGACCGAGAGGACGAGAACATCGTAGACTGGAACTCTCATCCTCTTCCCTTTTTTTCTTCGGTTCAAACGCCGAGAGCGAGAATCCGTTATTAATGCCGAGTTCACGATGTTCTCGCTGTTTTAGCAGATCAGCGCGGATGAGTCGAGAAAAAAGACGCGTTACGTGAGCTCGACATAATAATATAAATCTTCTGATGTCGTTATATATACGTACATATACATATAAAAGATGTATATATGTATTGTACACGTTGATCTCAGTCTGGTTCAAAGCATGAGATCGACTTTACCTCGGTTAAACACGTGCAAAAACGTTTACTTCATCCACACTTGGCCGTGCTCAAAACTGACTGCAATATCGTTTCAGTTGTGATAGCGGATCTTTGTCCTAGCGAGAAATTTCCATCGATTAATCTCGTTACTTTTCCACTTAAAAAAATGTATTACAGCCATTTTTTATATGGAGATAAAATGCTCTTACGAGTTCTTTTTATCCTCTCTTTTAACGGAATTATAATCCTGTTTTTTATATCCTTTATTTTACACCACACCCAAGGCAACTGACCTTCGTTGACAATGTCCACGCGGTGATAAAGTCAACTCTTCCTGATCCAGCTTTTTTTTATTTTTCGACCGTAATTTACATGTGATCGTCGTTTCCGCATTGTTAAATTTTCAAGGTTGGATCAAAAAGTTCATAAATTGTTTTTTTTAAGGGATTTCGTTCATTTTTAGTACATTATCCTTCAGTCGAATTGCAATAACTTTTCTTAATGAACTTCGCTTAATGTACTTGAAATTCGAGAAAACTTGGGAATAAAGTTTCGATCCCCCCATCAGTGATAGAACTACCTTAACTCGCATTGACTAACTGGTCAACGCTGAGCGGATTTTTTCGGGATTTTTCGAATTTGGCAAACCTTGAGAAACCCAGAAAAAAAATTACCGAATGTATCGGCGCGAGTTTTCCGTGCCGACGCAATTTGGTAGGAAAAATTTGGAAATTTTTGGAAAACGATTTGTAAGTCAGCTATAAAAACCTAAAGATAGGTGTGCAGGGTAAATTAACTACAATTCTCAGTACTCATAAAAGCACCTGTTCAACATTGCGATTTTCAATTGCAAATACCATCACTTCTTAATAGTGAATCTCCTCAAAATGTTGCATAACTCTTTAGAATACTTCAAAGAATTTTCCCTTCATTTTTTAAAAAAAATTTAAAATTTTAATTGTTCGAATTTTCATACATACGCAGAATCAATTTGCAACAATTTTCTCCCCAAAAAAAGACGAACTCAAAAAACACATAGTACAGATATACACTATGATTTTTTAAAATTTAACTATATATACCGATGGAAGTATCTCAATAAAAATATTTAGCCATACTGGATTTGAGTTCGTAATTTTTTGCATGGCGAAAAGAATGCGTTAAAATTCCTCGCGAGTCGTTAAAGGAAAAGGTAAAAACCACAATAATTTTTTGTCCCTCGATCAGCAATAAAATTAAGAAGATGGCAAACCGCTCGAGAACAGTTTCACGGATAATTATCTCTTATGGCTTACTCTCTTGGTGCACGATTGCATTCCATCCTGTCGTATTACGAAGAAAAAAACGCATTTCGTCGAGACATTTGTAACGTGCATGCAGCTGAGCTTGAAAATGAAGAAGAAACGAATAAACATTTCGTTACAGCTGTTACAGTACTCCTGCAATCAATATTCGTCATTTCATATTTTTGTATTTTTTTTTTTAATTATAATTTTTTTCAATTCATTTTATAGTGTTAGTTATCTAACGATAAAGTAGTGCTCATAGTATACAAAAAATTGTTATACCAAAAATCTAATGACAGCATGCAAAAAATACGATTTTTTAGTGGTAAAATCAAGAAAAAAAACAATTTTTTAACCAACTTGAAACATCAGAAAGTCGGTAATTCTTTATTCTAGCGACTTTTCCGACAAAGGACAATAAAATTTGTTTGCTAATTTTTATGATGCACGTCTCAAAATACGTCGTAAATAATAAAATAACATAAATTTAAAGCTGAAGGTGAACGTTGGACCATTTTGACTCAATGGAACGAAAAATCGTTGCATTGATTAAATTCAAATGTGTTCTAATTGCAAGTTATGAAATGACTAATGATGATTGAAACGCGCTGTAAGAATGTAGTAATTTTTCCTCTTTGTTTTATGACGTTTTTTTTTTATTATTATCAGTAATGATCAGAAAAGTGAACGGGTTCGGTGAACAATTAGTTAAACGATTAAGGAATTCTTCTCGCAAATGTGTTCTTTTACGGGGCTCGAACCTCTCGATTCCCCGGAGAGAAAGAGAGTATTTCTCTTTCGTACGGGTTTTGAGAAAGGAACGCGAGCGCTCGCGATTTATATTTCTCCGATCTATGGATCACCGCACGAGAATACGAGCATATACGTAACTCGTCGGAAAAAAAAGATTTAACTGGAGCAATGGTTTAAATCGGGATTGAGTCGAGCCAGAGAATACGAAATCCTCGAGAATATCGGAGTACGGTTTCGAAAGTATTTTTTGCTCACACCGTTTTCCACGCGCCTATGGAGCCTCCGCTCAGAAGAAAAATATTCGACATAAATGATCGATTAATTTGGTCTTAATATTTGCATTTATAGATAACATTCATTTTGATGTGAAAATAATTTTCATTTTCTTTTTGAGAAGTCCGTAACGATTCGATAAATTTTATTTTTCGCTATAAGCGTTGAGAGGAATTCTGAGGTATCTGTGACTCAATTTTAAAGAATTTCTAAGCATGCACCGAAGAAGTTACGATCTTTTTTTTTTCTTCTTGTTTCAACCCGGTGACTAGTCGATCGTTGGAGAGAAAATAATATCGGGGGATTTTTTTTCGATCTTTGGGGAAACTTTTGTCAATGAGTCATTTTTCCGTCTCTCAGCGTGTCTTCGGGTTTTTCTTGTCACGGATCAAAAAAGATGTCGAGGGAGACCATCGTGAAATTGGTCGATTTCAGTTGTCGGCGTATCGTGCCGTGTTTTTTTTTTGCAATTCTACATTTTCCCTCGTTCCCTCACATTGAGTTACTTTTTATTTCGGTTGAATTCGAACTCAGAGGCCCAGAGGCGTGTCCACTCAAATTTCAGGTGTGTCTAGCATTTTTCTGTTCGCACATACAGAGGCGTTAATTTGCATATTTGTACATTAGAGAAATCCGGTATAACGTGCCCCGCGCGTCTTATGTAAGTCCAGGCACGAAAATAGGGAAGAAAAGAAAAAGAATCTATATAAAAAAAATACGTCAACAAAAGGACGATTTTTTTCACACGTGAAATAAAATGTGAAAACTTGAAGCACGATTTTTTAAAGTCGATTGTCCGAAAGTTCTTTGATCGAAAAAGTGAGAGGATCATTTTTTTTTTTTTCATCGTAATCCTCGGAATTTTTATCGGCTGTGCGCGTCTATTTTTATAAGCCTGTTTTTTTCAACGAGTGTCACTCACGAAATATTGACGGACAGGAAATTAAAAATTTCAATGTCGTCCGATACATGTCCGCGTGGCGAAGTAACATTTTTTTCTCCCGTACGCGTGTCACTGTTTTACCTTCAATTTTTTATTTTGATATCGTAGATCCCGTCGCTGAATAATTAAGTGACACTGGCGCCATGCTGGAGATAAAATTGAAATGGAAAAGGGACTCCGGCGGTGTCTGGAGAAAATAATTGTTTTTCGCTCGAGGTGAATTATAAAGAAATAAACTTTTACTGCTATTGATTTCAAATCACATTTTATTCTAGTGTAAAAACGATTTTTATAATGAAATTTCATATTTTTGTACAAATTTTTAGTTTATTAAAAATTGGCAAGTCTCCTTTTATTGAGAGTGAATTAATTAATTGAATTAAAAATGAATTCAGAACATGTTACTTTTTTTCTTATTTTGTTGTTTCCAATGTAGAGACGTTTATTTTTAAACAATTCTTACACAATTTTTCACTTTTTTCAATACAAAATTTGATAAGATCGCGATCAACGAACTGCAAATCGTACAAATAATTGATTATTCTTTATTAAATTATTAAAATAAATAAAAAAATTGTTCACACTGCAGTTAGTTGTTGAAATATATTTTTTAAGGTTTAAAATAAAGCAGAGAACTAGATAAAGAAAGTCCATTGTCCGAGCGGTGTGACACTTTGGAACTCTGAGTCGCGACAGGAGAAAAAGGAAGAAAATAATGTAAGAAGAAGAGGGAAAGGTTTATGTACGATCTCGTGGTCAGCAGACTCAAGATCAGGGCGTGGTTGAAAATGCATTCCCTACTCTTAAAACAGGTAAATATACATATACACACATGTTTTCCTCTGAATCGGACACGAGGATCGTTTCGATAAAACGAGAGACCCGCGCGTGCGTCAAAAATGCGCTCGAGATCACGTCTCAATTTTTTCGTCTCGCGTATCCGAGCTAAACATAAAATTACAAAAATCTATGCATAAAAGATTATCAGATTTGGAAATGAAGGCTTCAAAGAAGCGATTGGGACATTTATAATAATTAATTAGAATCGACGCAATCTTTCATTTTTTTGATTTTTTCAAGGACTTGTCGTTATTTACTATTTATTCATTTCCGATTTTTTTCAACAATTTAGACTGGTTCTCATTTTTTTTCTAGTTTCATCTAGTTCCAGCGAAAGAATGACAAAAAAAATATTATTAATTGACAATGAGATATGGATAAAGGTTCCGATAAAACCCGGATATCGGTGGCCAGGGTCACAGGATAACGAACTGGTTCGATATCGAGGAATAAAAATTGGTATACTTTCATTATTTGTTAATCAAACGACAGTGAAATATTTTTATTTATGCTCTTTGCAAACGTTACTTCGAGCTACTTAAAAAATTGTCAGAGCGAAGGTAAACGAGTCACGAAAAGAAAACAAAATGATCAATGATTGATGATTATTCGATCCGCCTGCTCCCGGAATAGCCATCCAGTTGAATAAAAATTCTGAAAAGCTGACCCTGATTATTCTTACATTCCGGGACAATCGGCGCTTAATGACAATTTGTATCGATGACGATTTCGTCCTTCCTTGTGAATCAACGAATCGTGAATTTGTCAGCGACGTGTTGTCCTTTTGGGAAAGCGAGTGAACTGTCGATTTCGAAATTTCGCTTCGAATGCACGTCGTCGGAGAACACAATATACAATTCTCCTCGAGAAAGGTTTTTGAACTTCTCGCCACCGCGCAACCCCGTTTTCGCGATCACGATTAATGGGAATCGCTTCTACGGTTCGTCATTCAGGAAATCTTGGAATGCTGATAGATCGTGTATGTGCGTACGTATGAAAATATGATTACGCCTTTGCTGACGGGCTGCTGAATAATTGGCACGTCCGCTTCTCGCCGGTATACTCTGCTAATTGATGACTTTACACTTTGCCACCTGCTTCGCGAGAAACGCCCATGTTTTCAGGTTTTATGGATCCCCTGAATCCCTCGTGTGTCCAAAAATATTATCAAAATAAAATCCGACTTTTTTTAAAAGTAACCAAAAATTTTATAAATTTACTCGAAAAGTAAAAAATTTCATTTTCCGCTTTGAGTTGCGTTATGTCGATGATCCGCTCATGACTTTTCACTCATGAGTCATAACACGGGCGTTCCGCAGTCGTGATACCGACGAGAAAAAAATAACAAAACGGTCGCGTGCCTACACTGGTGACTCGAGTACTTCGGTGACGCCTCCGCCAGAGCGCGCTCCTATTTTTTTTTCTTCCTTTTATCGCGAGGTTCTTGTTGCTATTAATTATCCGCGCACGTGGCTACACCGTGTTGTAAAATAAAAGAAAGAAAAATAATGACACGCAGTGAAAAATGAATCTCTAATTGACACCGGGGCAGGTAAAAGAAATTGAAAAAAGAAATCGCTTCGCCCCGTTGACGATCGGTGCGGAATCTGTATAATAACTCTGCTTATCTCAAATCGCGTTCACATGAGTAATGCAAAACCGCTATAGCGGATATATCCAACGAGATCTCGAATCTCTCCGTGTGCCGGATCTTATTCAGAATTTTTTTCCTTTGTCTTTTTCGATGCATATTTTTTCATTATAATTTGGAGATTGACTCATCATGAAGTTTTTCCCATTACTCTATGATTTTTTTTCACGAAAAGCTCATGAATGAGCAAGAAATGCTCGTATCAGGATTTTTTGCTCGTTCGTTAAACGGTTATCCTTTTATTTTTTCTTCAATAGCTGATGCGGAATTCGCTTTTTTCTCCACTTCTTTCACGCTGCGGCTGATTTAAGAGCACATTGCATCGTTTATGATTGGCAATTTTATGATCATTTTGTTGCCATTATGAGTTTTAAATTTTTCCCACCAGGATTAATGGTTCGTACTCCAGATCGATCTCTCGATAGCTGTGTCGAATAAATAGACCTACTTTTCTCGGACTTTATTTGTAATACGCACAAGTACCTACAGACAATTCTATGCAAAATTGTTTCGAATTTCAGATAATATCTTTTTCTTTTCTTTTTCTATTGTAACTTAACAATAGAAATATCTTATACGTTTATGTTTATTTAATCTATGCAAAATGTTAAACAATAACTTAACAAAATTATTTTACAATTATTTTAATATTCTTTTTTTATTTTAACTTAACAATAAAAATGTTCCATAAATAAGCTTTTATTTATTCTACGTAAAATGATAAAAAATAATATAAGTTCGTGGTGAAAAGAATTGGAAAATCGATTGAGCGTGAAATTATTTCAGTGGCTGGGTTTTATTTATTTACAATCATACATGGTTTTATTAAATTTTCTACGCACAATGTAGTATTTTTTTTTATTTTCCTACAAACGTGTTTATTTTCTGTCTCGTTTCTTTTTTTTTCTCATTCCCAAAGTTGTGTACGTGAAATCTTTATTTTCGCGGAACGCACAGGGAGCAAGACAGTCATGTCTGAATGCATTTCTTGATAGCATTGTTCGTTTCACGGGTGAACATTCATTGTGCACCCGGGACTCTGATACATATTGTGATATCGAAAGGAGAATGGAGAATAGCACACTTTAATTTATGTCCGATTGAGGCAAACACAGCCCATACCACTTCGAACGAATGCCAAAATAGTAAAAAAAGAAAAAAAAAGTAATTCGTATCTCGTTACTTTCAATTTGATCAGTTTTGAGTAATTGACATTTCTCTTTATTAGTTTCATCTTTAACAGCGTTCTAATAAAAATGAAGATCCTTAGATTGCAAAACTCAAATTTATTTCTACAAGGTACGGTAAATATTGACGAGTCGAGTGCTGAGGGGGATCGTTTGGCGGATTTTCAAATGCAGTCAGATGAAGAACGAAGTGTATATAACAAATGTATTATACGAGGGAGCCCGCACATGTACGTTTCACGAGAGAAAGGTCGATTGTGAAATTTAGTACAGCCATTGAGATTGTTGACTCACAAAACTGTTGACCTCGCATTCAACAATCGCGGGATTTCAAATTAAAATCACTTTTTTTCAGCACACACTCTCGAATTATAAAAGTCAAGAGTTAAAACGAGGGGAGAAGGAATTGCAAATTAAACAATCAGATCGCCATGATAATCTAATTACTTGCCGATTTTTTCATCTCGATTCGTTGACGATTTTTCTGAATTGCAAACTTTTTCGAGAGTGCATAATGAATGTATCGAGAAAAAACTCAGGATAAAAGCTTCAACGCTGTGTGCTGAAAAAAATGTTACCAGCGGTCTCGAACGTAACGCCGGTCACCGTTGTAAGGATCAAGGATCAAGGACTATATATAGATCGTTACGCTCGATAGCCACGAATTATTTTTTTGTCTCGTTTTTTTTATGAACCTACAGGACACTTTTCACCTCCTATATGTATACTGTATATGCATTTATGTATACATCTAGCACCATGACACTTTCCACTTTTGTGACCGATTGAAAGTGAAAATTAATAATCTGTTTTTCAATATTAAAATTAAATTTTAATATTTTGAAAGTAATAAATTTAATTTAATAGTTTTATTGTATAATAATTTAATAATTCACTCTAATTTTAATAATGTTGGTAAAAAATTTGATGAACATGAAATTTTTGTCTTTATTTTGTTGAATTTTTCTTGCTGACGAGCTCAAGCAATTGAATTAACAAAACGAGTTGTTAGAGACTCTAGTCTCTAGGCACCCTCTAGGCTGCAAACACATATACTATTTGTACAAATTAATATGCGAGCATGGGGGAATAAAAATATACGTAAATGAGATTTTAGCCAGGAGGCAAGCATCTGACAAAATTCAGCCGGAAATACTCATTCGCGAATCTCTTTCCGCTGGGATGAATTCCGGATCGCAATAAAGAGGGGCCAGTAAATTTCAAGGATTTTCACTCTTGCTCGTTTCTGGTATTATGACTCTCCCCTAAGGCTTCTCTGCCCGAAGGAAATACGATGCAAAGGCGTCTTTCGCTTTATGCTAATTACCGTTAAATTTTCAAACATATATACGAATACATCAAAAAGCATAAACATGAAACTCGTGCATTTATATATACATATATTTTGTTAATCCGAACTTGAATGAGAAAAATTAATTCTCCATTTCTGTTTTTGAACAAAAAATCGAGTTTCAAATCTTTTTCAGCAACTTATTTGAGATAATTGCTTAATGATCGTTGAGGTAGTCCTCGAGGAAAGTGTTCCATTGATTTCATTATCATTTTTCTTTTTATGTTTTGGCAGACAAAAAGATGTTTCGAATCTTTTTTATTTACTTATACAATTTTATTTCTTCATATACGAATAATAGTTATCCACGTGAGGGCAAATTTCTAAAAATGATTTTTTAGATTTTTCATTTTGTGTAAAATGATTTAAATTTTCCTCTTTGTCCAAATATTTTTGCATATGTAGGAAGTATTTAAAATCAGTGAGGATATTAGAGGCTCCATTTTTATGTACTTTTAATTCGATTTTATAGAAATAGAAAAGAGATGAACTGAAGCCTTTGGAGAGGAAGAGCGCGAAGTGAGAGAGAAGCCTGGATGTGTTGTCCCGGTTGATGAAAAGAGAGAAAGAGCTTGCTGGTCACATACGTGTATGGAAAAAAGAGAGGGGGTCAGCATCCAGCAAATCTCACAGGTCTGAGCGACCAGCTCACACGTCTGATCTCTCTCTTTCGCTTCTTTGGTCTTTATCCACTTGGCGGTCTCGGTAAAATTTCTTTCAGTTGTCGCTCGTCGTTCGAGCGTTACACGCGTCGCTTACGAAAAAAAAATCCGGCGCAGCTCCATAAGATCGAGCAAACGCCAAAATATTGATATTTATCAATACAAAAAATTGTATAAAAACGTTCTTGAGTTTTCTGCGGGACAAACTGATTTTTTGATCGAAGAACTGCTAAATTTCATTCAACTTTTCATTCAAGAAAATGATTTTTTAACCGATCGAACGTTCCTGGAGAATTTCGAGTGATCGTGGCAAAAAATATCCTCGAGTCTCCGTTAAGTCGAGGAGCCTCGTTTTTCAAAGTTTTCAACAAGGACCATAATCGGATGTATCGAGGAAAATTTAATTCGAAATTTTAACGATCCGCAGCGTGTCGCACCGGAGTTCACCATCCGCAGTTACGTCTCGGGCACAACGTGTGACACGTCGGGATTTTTACTCACGTACGTAAAATTCACGATGCACGTACATCAAATATTGAAATCCACGTAGGATTCCAGAAACTCTCATCTTGGAGTTATGTTCACGAAACTACGAGGTTGCGCAATTTTATACTGATATTTCGAGAAGTCCTGGTTAATGGCATCATTTTGAGACGACTACGCGCTTGCACACGAGGAAAAAAAAACGAAAGAGAGAAAAAGAAAGTCAAATTTCTACGCACGCTCGTGTACAAAAATTTCTTTTTCACGTTTCTTCTCGAAAACTTTTTCCCACTTTATCTGTTACGATTGCGTAATTTATACGAGTACACGTGGACACGATGACGACGACTCCGTGAAGAAACGTGTCGCGCCTCCAGCCACTGAACTCTCGACGATTGTTCGAATCGATGAAACTTTAATCGTAATTGTAATTTCTTTTCTTTCGAACAAGATTTGATGAAATTTCTTTCAGTATTTTTCATTTACTAACAGTTGATTCATAAAAATTATCATTAAAATTTGACAAATGGAGAATAAATGTAAACGTCAAATCCGCAATTTATTCTGGCTATCTCTAACAAACGAAAAAAGTTAGGTAGAAGTAAAATAGTGAAGTAAAAATGAGGCTGTTTAATTGTTTTTCGCGAACTCGATAAACTCGTTGACTTCTTCAGCTATAAAATAAGCCAAATCCTCAGTAATACCTGGAGGAATACACATTAATCACCGAAGCAAGGACAAGTCGAATAGCTTTTGGGCTTCTTTTTCACATCCCACTTCGTATATAGACGTGTATAGCTCAGCGGCTCTGGTCTCTTCGAAAAATTGGATTTCCAAATGTCATCCCGGCACACGTTTTTTTTCACTATACCTCTCTCCGATATTCTTGATCTTTTTTCAATTTTTTTCGACGCTCTTTTATGTCCACAATCGTAACTATGACGTTAACGTCGTTCATCCTTTCTTTTTTCTCCCGTCGAAAATAATTTTTCTCGAATGACGTTACTTTCGTGTATTCATCTCTTCGATACGTCACGGATTAACGTAGCGAAAGAATTTCGTAACGGGCCGAAAAGAAATAAATATTAAAAGATAGCCACGAATGTGAAGCTCACGATGGTCGAAAAAAAAATGAAGAAATAGTTTTTCGTATTTTAGTGGTTTTATTTTCATTTTTTTCTCAAAGAGAAAGGATTCGTGATGGTATAATTAGAAAAATGGGATCTCCATCAGGTACGGAGGAGCGAAGAGAGAAAATAAGGAGAGGAGAGACTGTGTGTCCAACTGGATGTCAATTAGAGGAGCAGGTGCCGCTGACAGCCCTCCCGGCTACTGTTCGATTACTTAAAAATATACACGAGGCTCCCGTCCATTTGCTCGTGCCTCTTCACGTCGTATCGGTGCATTTCATTTTTTTTATTTAATATCGTACGAGAAGCGTTCGATCTCACGTTTCTCCCTGAAAAAAAAAACGAAAAGCGCGTACGATTTTTTTCTGTCGCCTTTCCCTGCTTCGATGTTCGACCGGTAATTCGACTTTCTTCTTATCCCAGAAACCAACAAGAGAATTTCCGATTCGCAGGATCAACGTTCAACGATTTTCATAATGTATAGACAATTTCACTTCATTATTTGAACGAGACTTTTTTTATAAAAAATTTCTTCCGACACTTCGTTGTAGTCGTAAAAAATTATTTTTTATTCTACGAGTACTTTTAAACGAGTAAATATATATGCTAAAAATAAATCTCTCAGACTAAATTGACATATTCTGAGTGATTTCGAGAAGATTAAATCGTTGCAGTTTCAAAATGCTATAATGCAGAAAAGTAAACATTGCGCGTTTCCTCCTTCGTTTTCATTGAATTAATATATGGACAAATATGTATGAATTAGCTAAAACCAATATTTTCTGAACGAACGCCCCAGTAGGAAAAAAAAAATGAAAAACCCTTTTACTTGACAGGAGGAAGAAAAAGGCAAAAATCGGCACCTTGGTCATCTTCGGTCGAGCCCATGTTCTCGAATGCCTTGAAGCTTTTTCTCCAAGGCCACCGAGCTGAGAGCAATACGGAAAGTCCTCGGAATTCGGAACTCAACGAATCTCACCTCTCGGCGAGAAATGAACAAAAAAAATTATGGAGGTCGACATTGACGCGTGCACCAAATCAGTGACAAAATTCCATTGAGAGAAAACCGGAAAGAATTAAAGAGAAGAAGAAGAAGAAAAAGAAGAAGAAAACGACGTTAAATGTTTCCACAAAGTAATTCTTTACTAGCAGGGAATTATTTACTCGCGAGTGAAAATCGCTACGAGAATAAAGAGGAATGTTCCGGAAAAAGTTTTAAAAAATAAAAAATAAAATATATGAAGTAAAATAAAAAAAATGTCTCTAGCAAATTTCAGTTTTCCTTATCAATTAGCGGCTTCGTCCTCGTACGCCTTTCCCGGGACTCAGAGCCCGCAGCCGGCGATAAACGATCTCCGGCTTGGCCCGGCACTTCCACCCAGCGCCGGTCACTTCGAGAACGGGAATGAGAGATTCGAGAACAACGAGCCTTACATAACTCCGGCTCACTATCAACACCAGCACCAGCAACAGCAGCAACGACAACGGGAGCAACAACAATTGCGAACCCAAGATTCATTCGGCCATCATCATCATCACTCGATAACGACGCACTCCAGCGTCGATGCGAGATACGCTAATTACAATCAGGACTTTCGAAGAACTCATCCGCGACAGCAGCAAGCTCCAACGGCGAATGAACAATCGAACAACAGACATCATGTACCTCCGACGCAGAGAAGTCGACCGCCGGTTCATCCGGAGCACGAACGTTCTCGACCCAATGTTCAGAACGATAATTCGAGAAATCCT
This sequence comes from Cremastinae sp. B BG-2022a, assembly GCA_030522605.1. Taxonomy (NCBI): domain Eukaryota; kingdom Metazoa; phylum Arthropoda; class Insecta; order Hymenoptera; family Ichneumonidae; species Cremastinae sp. B BG-2022a. Next base: position 31,509 of record JAPYYX010000978.1, read on the forward strand.
GCCAATTATCCTAATCGACCCGAGGAAGGGTGAGTTTTTTAAATTCTTTTTATTTAATTATTTAATATTTTTAGTGCATTTGATCGTTTCGTACACTCGATACTGATTAAAATATTTTTATTTTGGATTTTATTTTAATTTCGATTAATTCAAATAATTAATTGAATTGATTGTTTTCTCCCCGTACAAAGATTAATTTTATTACAGATTATTACAAGTCCCGCAATTTTTAATAAAATATTATTTTAAATGTAAAAAATACGTGAATCGATTTACAGAATTTTGGAAAATTTTCAGAGATTCGATCTTGAATAATGATGAAATAAAAAGTACTGGTAAAAGAATGTACACACGCGGTTAATTCCGTCACTACCGGGTCGACTTTTACTGGCCAATAAATACGGGGAAAGTCCCAAAGAGCGAGGAGAGGCCAGGGTGTCCTGAACGAAATCTCAACCAGGATACTTCCCCACTTATTTATACGCGCGTAATGTGCACTCACACGAAGATCGCGCGAGACCTTATTCTTATTTTTCGAGTTCACGATTACGTCTCCTCGCAAACCGCACGATATATTTGCATGTGTATACATACGAATTTCTGGGTGTACGTCACCAATGTGCAAGTGTCGAAATCGTGAAATCCGATCGCGAGAGGAGACGGAAAGACCGATACATGTATGCATTATGTACGGACATTTTTTAACGCCGAGCATGCATCTATTCCTGAGAATACGATTTTTTTAATACCTTTTTTGTCCTCACTTTTGATATTTTTTTTAAATATTTTTCACAATTTTTACTTCATTTTTCCTCAAATGACGTTCATGTATTTCTTCACCTGCGCGACGACCTCAATGATTTGTGGTCCTCGCTCCTTTGCTCTCATTGATAGTTGATACACATTTCTCCAGGCGAAAGTATTCCTCATCCCGAGACGTGTACTTATATACGCATGGGAGAAAAAAAAATTGAAGACGAAAAAAATAACCGAGCAGGAGGCATGTAATTGAAGGAGCACATAATAACATAATGCTTTATTTTTTCCATCTCTCTCCGCGATCGGCTCCTTTTTCATGAATTTTCATCGATCGCGTCATCACCTTTCTCATAATCGACATCTCGGATTTCGAAAAGAAAAAAAAAATGTTCCAAGAAAATACGCGCATGATGTTTTTTATAGTGTAATTTTTCATCGAAAAAAAGGTACACGAGAGTGAACGGCGGGGCTTACGGAAACGCGGACGCAAAAACTTCGGTACACGCGATTCTCGATTACGATGACGACGAGGATGGAAGCGTCGAGGATTATTACGACGAAGACACGTCGGGCATGCCAAAAAATCCTCGCGTCACACCTATCCAGGGTCCAATTTATCTGAAAAATGGCTCAGTTCCTGTCGTACCTTTGTACTCTTATCCACAACTGAACAACGGAAGCTTCGTCCAAATACCAGTGAGTATAATCAATAATTTAATTAATAACAATTGGAAAATAACAAATTTTACCAAATGAAATGAATCGAAAGAAAATTTTAAAAAAACAACACAAATTATAGTTACCCTGAAACTACATTGAAACAAATTAAAATGAAGAAATCGAGAAAGAAATAAATCGCATTCGCTGCGGTAATCTGACTTTCATCAATCAATATCATTCGGTGATCGATTAAATGATCAATTCGTTTCAGTATCGAATCTTTGAATCGAGGCTTCAATTATCACGTGTACGCTTTACAATGTATAATAAAAATGTTTGAATATCCACGCGCGTATATATATGTATAGATTTTTATGGGAATAAAATATAGTCTCGCGAATCGAGGATGTCCACGATACGTGAACAGCAACGGCAAAAGCCACACGTTTCTACTCCTCGAGAATTCGAAAGGTAAAACGTGCCGGCGGGCCTTCTTTCCTCTCTTTTTTTTCTTTTTTTTTCTTTTTCAATTACACCCTATAGCCTCGTGGATCTTGTCGAGCACAATAATTCACTTGTATATCTGTATATTTGCTCTCTGCAATTTAACTTTGTATGTTTCTGTGCATAGAAATGCTCGCATGCGCCTTCATTGTCGCTTCTTATATTCGTACACGCCCGTGTGACATTTCCTCGAGAGTTGCACGTCGTCGTGCTAACTACATATATGAGAATTCTCATCCTCTCGACATCGAGATGAGAGACCGGGTATAGAGTCTCAAGACTATCTACATCGAATATCATTTCGATACAATTGAGTAGAGGGAAATCATGTCGAATATCTATGTGAAACAAAATTCTGGAACGTACAATATATTTATTGGGGTAGTAAGGGGGGTTCCGATACTAGAAATGAAAATATGATAAGAGTTTGATGAAATTTGGATAGAATATTCTTAAGTATTAGAGTGTTATTAGTATTCAGAATTAGAGTATAATTTTTTTTTTTAATGATAAAATAATCATAGCAACGTTAAAAGTGGGAGCATTCTTTAAGGAGGAATTATACCTATTTTTAAAATAGTAAGAAAAAGTTCAAATTTTGTAGACGTGTTTGGAAACGGCTAAAAAATCCTTGTGCCAAA
>JAPYYX010000979.1:0-33699 GCA_030522605.1 Cremastinae sp. B BG-2022a
CCTCTTTCAATAGATACTAAAATACAACAAATTATGGAGAAAATCGGAGATGCAAAAGCTAGATGGTGTCTGAAATGGGGTGGAATGCCTCATAGATATAACGATGAGGCATCAAAGGAGATCGCATTATCCCCTTCGATGCAGACGTCTTCATATACGTCCTTGAATAAAAGTAACGGGGGTAAGTAACTGATTTTCCCGTTAAATATAATACAAGTGCCAATATCATTATTCTTATAGTATGTTACATATATTATACGTATGTACAACGTTGTATAGATAAATGGTGCCAAAAAAGGGAGGTGGAATACTTTTACGATCTCAACAGGTCACGTGCAACGATAAAAAGAGAGACGCAAGTCGGGTTAAAAAAAAAGAAAGAAATTGAAAAAAGAGAGAGAGGATGCGTCTGCATGCACCAACAATGAGATAAAATGTGAAAAGGGAGGGAAAGAGAGAGAATAAGAGAATTTGGCGAGAATCGCCGCCGCTATTCTGACGTACTCCATTTTGACCTGTATACCTATATAGGCGTTTGTGTATGTATGTATATGATTCTATTTTGACGAACAAAAGCACGAGAGCTATCGCTTTGTTGGACGGATTGTGCTCTTATACGCGCGCCCTTAATTGGAACACCTAGAACCGGGCTAGAGTCAAAATTGAACACACCTTTTCCTCCATTTTATACCACCTGCTTTATCATCCTATTTTTTCTGTTCTTTCATAGCAACAATAATGTAGTATTCATCATCTGTACCCGCGCCAATAATCTTTTTCGATCGATGCTCCATCCCATTGTTGAGAATCATTTATTATAGCATACATATAGCAATCACGTTCAATAAGGTTTATCGCTAATCAACAATTTCTTCACAGTAGTACATTTTTATTTTGGTTTTTTCTTTACTGTACAAGTAACAACATTTTATTTGCTGATGAAACGCATTTAGCCAAAAATTGAAATTAATAATCGTTTGACATCATAGATTATTCATAAAAAGAATTTCATTATTAACTTCATTTTGTTAAAAAACAAAATGTATAGTCTGATATAAAAATGTAGCTACGAGATGAGAGCAGCATTGAGTAGCAGCAAGCGCGTTTTTACGCTTCATACAAAACATTGTAAATAACAATGTTTACCATGAGATTTTAGCAACAGGCAGAGAGAAAGAGAGAGAGAGAGAGAGAGTATAAAGATTATTAGTATAATCGGACTAGGCTACTCGGCGGTGCACAAGAACTTTGCAGTCTTCCGCATCAGTTGAGCCCATTGTTTTCGAAATGTCGAGGACAATAAGTGATGTATTCTTCAAATATTAGCACTATCCGATTTAAAAAAGAAATAAAGTAAATAAATATATAAATCGAGAACATCAAGTATAAAATTAATTGTTATTAATCGATGAAATATGAGGGAATATCCGCGATTGATCGTCGACGCGCCGGTGATACAATACTCATCCTCGCATCATCTCAATGAGCATACGAGATAAGAATCGCTCTACTTGTACGGACGCTCTGAGAGTATACATAGAGTAGAGACGGAGGGATATTTATAAAGATCGAGCAGAGAGCGCGACTTATTGCGTGAGCACCCATGCAAATTGGTGAAACGGATGAGAGTACGAAAGAATTATGAATTAATGAAATAACAAATTCAATGATGCGCTTTTTCGTTCAATTGATCCATTCGCGACGGGGATAAATTCATACTTTCATTACTTACATGCGATCTATTTGAAGAATTGAAATTGAAAGAGAGCGTCTACGAGAATATTTCTCCGATTCACCTTATTAGCAGGAGTAGCATATGACCCGTATAGGTGCATGAGCGCATGTAATTAAACTGATCTTTGGCTGATATCCAGCTGTTGTCAAATCATTTCAATTGAGGAACCTCGCTTCGCCATCGTTCGAACGAGCAATTATCTTCGCATATGCGTCACACATGAAATCGTTTTATCGATATGTACTTATAACATAAAGTCAAGGATTACTCGTCTAGCCGGTCTAATATTAAAGCTAATTTTAGCTATATGTATATATATGCGAGATTGCGGTAAATATGAGACATCAGAAAATTATCGAAACTCGAGTCAATGATTTTCGTATATAACCATACGTGTGACATTCGATGTGCATACTTATGGGTTAGTGATGAGAGCCAAGTTCTCACATCAGCTTTCTTTATCGCGAATCGCGCGAAGGAAAAAAGCCGTCGGAGACGATATTCGTGATGAAACATTTTATGTATTCCATAATATGAAAATCTTTTTATGTATTTGTATTTTTTTCACTAAGTTTTTTATTTATTTAAGTAGGTATATGAGAAATTGTTGAAAACAAAGAAAAAAAAGTACACGATGATCATCGAATTATTGATAAAAATAATGAAATGCTCAAAAAATGACTCTCGACATAATAAATGTGCATGCACCCGCATTATTATATGAAAAAGTAAAGCAAACGCGTTTACGTGTATATCATATAACTTTGGTGTTACAATCGAGATGGGAATTTCGTCTTTTTTAGAAGAACATGCACGCGGTAATGAAAAAAGAATAACAATGAAGAAACTCTTTTCTCCCGAGGTCGTTTCGGACGTTAACCCAAGGGGAACATCGAGAATAGAGATTCTTTCTCTTTCTATATATATAGGAGCTTGGTAATTAGTATTTATTGGTAAAGTATAATGGGATGATATATCGATATATTTTGTCCAGAGGCCGGTGAACAATGATTTCTCCATCAATTACAATTACAATGAATCGTTCATCGCGATGGTGGAAACATTTGTCAACTCTTTTATTAATTCACTTCTTATTCTTATGATGAAGCAATTTCAATATTTACATATGCATGATAAATATCATCATTGGTTAAAGTATATTATACATATATGTACAATAGAAAGAACGACCAGCGTGCTTTTTCACGGTCTCAATGAAATTTCATATTATTATGTATACATAGATGGAACGCTATTTTTTATTACGTCTCTGCATTAAATATTCGAAAATACATATAAACTTTATTAGGCACATGAACAACATTTGGATAAGTTGATGATGAGTGCTTTATTTCGAGGGAATTGAGCCATCAAGGATGATGAATTTCTACTATCGCTTTACTCCGATCCGCGGAGGATGTAAAAGGAAGCTCGATAATAGTTTTATTTTCTCGTCTTTTTCGCGCTTTTATGAACCAGGAAAATTGTAAAACCCCCTGTAAATCTATACCTTATATACATACCTACATATATTAAAAGTACAGAGGATTTATTATTTCGGAAAATAAATGATTGAATAGTAATAAATAATGCTAGGATGTTTAGTCATTGAGAGAGAGAGGAGATGAGGAGAATGAGATTTTTGTGTTATTTTTGGTAAGCTCGAGCAATATGGGATAGTGAAGATCGGGAGAGTAGTACTCGTGTCCGGTTTGAATAAGCTCGAGATGTCTGGACCAGAGATTTAGATCGTAGCGTTCGGTGACACGAGCGAGAAAGCCTCGCTTCACGGCGGCTTCCGCAAATTCTTGAAAGGTCCTGCCCCGTCTCGGTGCCATTAGCAGAGCGATCCCATTATCCGCTAGCCACCCGTAAATAGTCTCGACGAGATCGATCCGAGCCTCATCGAAGAAGAGACAGTCCGCGCTGAGTATTACCTCGTACAGAGACTCCTCGGACCTGCTTCGTCGACGAGACAACTCATCCTCATCGACATTTCTCTGCGTTAACAATTGATTTTTTTTTTTTTTTTCTATATTTTCGATTCGAAATAATATAAAATATCAGCACATTTTATAACCTTTGAAGTATGCAAAGTCGAGTTAAGTAGAAAAGAAGAAGTATTTTCATCAGAAGAAGAAGAAGAAGAAGAAGAAGAAATAGAAGAAGAAGAAAAAGATGATGATGAGGGAGATAAAGGAGGAGAAGAAGCCCACTGAAGAACGGCGCATTTAACAAAATCGGCCATTTTGTTTCTAGCTACGATGCACCTGACGTTGTCAACACTCGTGACATTGCCATCGGTTAGGGTTACTCCGGCTGGCTCGCAATACTTGGCAGCGTATACGCCCGCGAGGCAGCTCATACCACCGCCAAGTTCCAAGAGCCTCCTATTGCGACAGATATCCGGATTATTCAGTAGATAATAGGCTAGGCACTCTTCCGAGGGCCAGACGCATACGTTTCCCGTGTTATTGAATCCCATCAGTTCGTTCGCCGTGAAGCAAGTCTTTCTTATTCGTCGAATCTCTACGGTAAATAGATCCTCCCCGATCCAAGTTCGGTATTCGTACCAGGATGCTGAGCGTCCGTGCTCCATCGGGATCGGTTCGATCAAATTGAACGATGCGAAACGACGCACCGAAATTATTTCCTCCTCCTGATCATCCTTAATATTCATCTTCATTACTCTTTCATCAGCGGGAACCTCCAACGACGAACGAGTCAAAGCACGCGCCAATAATCGCCACCTTCGTTGCGCCATCTTTGTTCTCTCATCATCCCTGATGGTATCCTCCTCTTCTCCCATATTTAACCTACCACGCTTCGTCGATCCCCCTCTCAATCATACTCAATCTCTGTTTACTTCTTCTTCTTCTTCCTCTTCTTACTTTTCTCTGCTTAATATTCATCAGCGTTCATCCTTTCTTCTTCGTCGTTTGTTTTTTTCACTCACTCGCGCCTCACTTCGCGATACTCATGTTTAAATTCCGAACGAAAGGGCGAAATGCTCAAAATCAATCAAGTTTTCATCCAACCATGGGAGCGTTGTAATTAATGATAAAGGTGTGAAATATAATGACGAGCGAAGGCCCGATAGGAGGAGGCCAACTGAAAGCATGCGAAAGTTGTAACTCTGCCGCCGCGCCGCGACATCCACGCGCTCCCCGCGCGTCAGGCTCAAATTTAATTGCGCTTGCGCCCGAACTTGGAATCCTCATCCCTATATCTATCCATCGAGCAGATGAGCTTTAAAACGACTATATTCACCGCACTTGTCTAGATCATCATAGAGTTACTCTCGCGCACGGGGGAATAAGCCTCTACTGACGCTCGTCGTGTCCCGAGTCCCGAGTCCCGACCATCAACGAGCCAAAGACGCGCGCTGGCTCCGCTGTTGCTGCTGCTCCACATCAATTTTACTCTATTATATACCGCAACAACAACAACAACAACAACCCAATTCTTTCACGATTCAATCCCCGATATGTACTCCCCCCTCCTATAATTTTGAAAAAAACTCCAGTACTGCCATCATCAGTCACGCTATGCTAAAATCATAGCGTTTACACACATTTTATTTTCGTGTTCGAAAGAATAAAAGAGAGATTTTATCATGCATCAAGAACGTACCTGAAAAATTAAATGGTTTTATGCCCGAAAAATAGCAAAAATCTATTAATACGATGAGTTTGTTCGTCCTCGTTCAAGTTGGCAGCTGACGTTCAAACATTTGTGACAAGCACAATAAATCCGTTTTTTCTTTGCCTCTGTCTCTTTTCATCCAATTCTCATTCGCATGTATAACCTCAACACGTATACTTGAAACATTTTTATACACATTGATTCGAAGAAACGCACTATCTCACAATATATGTATATTGTATTTTATCAAAGTCCTCAGACATTTCCTTACGTATAAATAATTCATTATCAACATTATGCATGGTTATTCATAAAATTCTTTTCCAATTATCTCGTCATCATTTTCTCTCTATTTAGATGAGCGATGCTGTTTTTTGTATTTACATGCGTGCATCACACATGTACGTATTTCTATTTTGTTTACATCGTTATAATAATAATATAAAGAAGAATAATACAAGTACTCACATTATATGTAAGATTGAATAATTCCGTGCAAGATAATCCTTGATACCGCGAACAACAAATTATTATTATTATCGTTTGCCTCACGTTGACATGAACATCATCGAACGAGAATAAAAACTTTTTGTTAAAAACTCAACTTGCTAGCACCTTGACGCAATTTTTTATCATATTACTAAATACGTATGCATATATCATAAATAAATCAAAGAGGTAAGAAAAATTGTTTACAATGAAGCAAGAGAGAACAACAGCTGATTGCGTCCCTCGTTACACCACTCACCGTCGAAGAACGAAACTGCCATCTATCTGGAGATTCGATGGCTCACTTAACATTTGCTTACCGTGAGAGTTCTCTTTCTCGCTTGTAGATAAAAAAGTTACCTACGCGGGTGGTAAGAAGCGGCGGCGGCGCTTACATACCCGATTGATGATATATTAAAAAAAGAGTCGAACCCCGCGCACGCGCGCGCGAATTTACAACTTCTTTGTGTGCTTCAACTCATCAACTTTTCCGAATTTGAAAGAACGAAAAAAAAAAAAAATTGTTTCTTCACGTTTCACGTACGTGTAAGTATTCTTCTCAATAGCTACGTTTCTGTATCCACGTGGTAAATACTGTTTTCTACAAAGATTCAAGTTTTATGAAAAGGTTAACACAGTTTATTATCCGTTAACGATCGTCGCAAGTTGTGATACTTCTGGGAATACTGTGTAATCGAAAACGTCCTCGACGAGGCGAGCACACGAGAACAAAGGAGGAAAATTCTATTAAACTCGCGGACAACGATGGCAAAACGAATAAATGCGCTGGACGGTATAACGCTCAGGTGAATATAGAGATTTTTTTTTAGAATTGAGTCTCGATCGAAATTGAGAAGAGTTGAACCGATGAAGACGATGAAAAGAAAACATGATCGAGAGAAGCTAAAAACTTTCCTTTCCTTTATTGCGATGATTCAATAATAATGATAAAAATATGTTGGCAATTAGAGATTTGATATCGGAGGATGGATTTGTGCTGGATATGAGCGAGGAGATGGAGGAATGCACCGAAGAGAAGAGTTTCAATACGAATCTCAATATGACAAACGAAGAGATGATAAGGCTCCTCAACATGGAAGAATTTGCAGAGGAGGACGGAGAGGAAAACGGTGACTCGGGAGAAAGCATGATGCCGTGGTGCTTAAGTTTTGAGAAGATAAAAGAGAAGTGCGTCGACTTGACCGAGAACGGGAAGGTAAAAAAACTGACAAGACGACGAGGCGTAGGAGATCCACCGGCGAAAGATTCTCTCCTGATGGTGCATTATTCGGCTTACCTGGAGTATCAGGATGAGCCGTTTGACTCTACATTCGCGCGCGGTTCACCCGGAAAATATCGTCTCGGACAGGGAGAAATTCTCTGGGGTCTGGAAGTAGCTTTGGAATCCATGACCAAGCACGAGATAGCCATCTTTGTAATTCACCACGACTATGCCTACGGTGAACTCGGATGCGTCGACGTTGTTCCGCCTCGTTCCGAAGTTCTTTTCATTCTTCAAGTAATGGACATAATAGAGGGAAGCTCCTATCAAACTTTTGATAATCTTAGCGCAGAGGAGAAGAGACTATTCGGGAATATCAAACCACGCGTGGATGTCCTCGTAAAAACGGCGGCTGAAAGTTTCAAGCGCAACAGCATCAGACAAGCCATGAGGGAGTAAGTTTCGCTATTCTTTGGAATCATCGCTTTTCCTTGAAAGATATATTCGAAGAAGGATGAGGAGGAGGAGGAGGAGGAGGAGGAAGAGGAAAATATTTTATTTGAATCTGCAGATATCGTCGTGCCGCAGCCATCTTGGAATTTGGGCATCTTGAGAATGAGGAGGAGGAGCGCGAACTCAACCGTCTGCTCTCGAGAATTTACAGTAACCTCGCAGTTTGCTACAATAAGGAGGATAAACCGAGACAAGCGTGCAGCGCTTGTCTGCGAGTGCCAACTCCATCTGCAAAAACACATTTTCAGTAAGCTCGCTATTATATTAATGAACGCGGTGAATTAAATAAGCTTATTAATCCTAATTTCTTGTTCGAAATAATCAGCCATGGTCGAGCTTTGCTCAAGATGGGAGAATACAAACAAGCCATTGAGGAATTGCAAATCTCGTTGAAAATGAGCCCTGGCAACAAAGAGACCATCAGAGAGATACAACTGGTCAGTATTTTCGTTGGTTTATCCATGTCCAGAGGATGATGGAATTTTTATTACAGGCCAACGATTTGCAACGTAAATATTTAGAAGCGGAGAAACGTCTGTGGAACAATTGTCTAAAGTTGCGAAATAATGAGCAAGAGATAAACGAGTATGCTCGTGTTGCGAAAGAGTTTTGCCGACATTTTTTGAATAACGAGGCAATACTTCGGCAGCCTTTTCCGGAGGGACTCACGCTAAGCGAGGACAAGTGTATGCGACAGCAAGCAGCGGCTCTTGGTCTCACGGTCGTCGAGCAAATTAGATATGGAAAGGAAATAGCCTATCTTGCCAAGTCTTCTTACATTAAACCAAACTGACTCATTTTTTTCTTACATACACATATATACTTGAATTTATTTCAATTGAATATCTCTCTCTCTCTCTATCTATGTTGCGTAATAATAAAAAACTGCAAACAAGATTGGATTTCGTTATTTTTTTATTAGATACATGATGCTTTATTCGGGAGTTGCAGAGTTTGGATTTCGTGATTCTTGTTGAGCGTACGGAAGAGGCAGGATGCTCGGTCGAATATTTCTATTGTCTCTACTACTCATTGTAGGTAAGTAAATGGAATTGTTTTATTTATCCTTGTGGAGGAGGATGGAACGAGGCGAAATAATAATAATTGTGCGTTTTGTGTTGCGTTGGTTTTCGAGGATGGAAAAACGTGTGCTCGGGGGGGAGGGCATTGAACGCTTATAGATTAATCCCAACGAATGGAAGTCTGCAACAAGATGTATCGAACGACGAGATGATACGCGAGAGTCTCATGAATTCTCTGAATATCGTAAAAGAGGACCGTACGATAATTTCGAGTATTCTCGATCCGTCGTTTGTACCGGAGAGAGACATAAGTTTGTACCTATTCACGAGAGACAACAGCGAGGAGTCGTATATGCTGAAAGTGGACGATCCGGAAAATTTGGAATATTCGAATTTCCGAGCCGAGCGAATAACGAAAATAATAATTCACGGTTGGACCGACAGTTCGAACAGTTATTGGGTCAAGGAAATGAGAAAGAGTTATCTCGCCGTCGGCGATTACAATGTAATCGCGGTCGATTGGTACGCTGGTTCTGTCAAGGAGTATTTCGTAGCAGCTCGCTTGGTTCGTCAGGTTAGCCCTATCGTGTCTAGGCCCCGCGATTAAAAGAAAAAAAAATGACACAAGCGATGGCAAGTAAAGTGTTTTTCACGCAGGTGGGCGAATACGTGGGAAATTTTTTGGAATACGTCAAGTCGGAGGAGGGTAATTTGTCGTTTTCGAGGATCCACATTGTGGGTCACAGTCTCGGGGCCCATATCGCCGGGTACGCTGGAACCTCTTCCTCCAGCAAGATCGGAAGGATCACCGGTCTTGATCCGGCGCGGCCAGCTTTTGAAGTACCAGTTTACAAGGGACAAAGAGATCGACTCGATCCGAGCGACGCCGCATTCGTCGATGTTATTCACAGTTGCGCCGGTACCGCTGGCTTTCTCCGAGCCATAGGCCACGCTGACTTTTATCCGAATGGAGGAAGTTTCCGACAGCCAGGATGCTCCATCATTGTCTCACGTAATAATCGATGAATAATTTATCATCCCCCATTATCAATTAAGATGAGCATATAAAATAGGATAAATGTTGTTTAATTACTTGAAGAATACTGTAGTCACGGGAGATCGCATCAATTCATGACGGAATCGATCGTGGGTGGTGAAAAGGAGTTTGTCGCCGTGCAATGTGAGAGTTGGAGCGATTTTAAGGCCGGCAAGTGTCAAGGAAACGCAAAGACGACAATGGGTGAAGGGATTAACGTAGAGACGCGAGGAAAATACTTTTTGGAAACTAATGCCGAGGCCCCTTTCGCCAAGGGAAACGTCTACTTTGATCAGAATTTAGGCGCGATGTAATTCATTGAAAAAACGTAAGAACAATATATGGTCTATTGGATCTATGTATGTAGATTTTGAGTAATAATAAAAGGGAACAAAAAAGCAAGTCAGTCGCCCGGTCTCTCGGGTTCGTCGCCAAATCGAGCTCGATACTTTCGGCGAACGACTGCCCAATCGACGATCGTGTTGATACCCGGGACAATTGCAAAAGTAAAAGCACTCTCGGCCGATTTCGGTTGATCCGGTCTAGAGGTAGGCCCGCTTCTCCCTCCCTTATTTCCATTCTCGAGCGCATTAATTGCCTGTTGTTTAAATAATAACAAGATGAGAGTATTACTTGAAAATAATAGATATTGTTAATGATCGATGAAGCGAGAACGAGGATCGGTACCCGAGAGCGGCGAGAATTTCCTTGACCGATGAGCCTCTGCAACGATCCTCCGGACTGTTTGCTCCTCTTCTCTTTGCGTTCCTTGTAAATCTTATTCAGCCAACTTGTCCAGGTAGTGAATAAATTGAGAGGCACCGGAGCCGAGCGTGCTCTGTGAAATAATCGACATTTCCATATTAGACTCATCGTACGATGAGTCTCCTCATCGTCTAATCGATTATTGATGACGAACCTCTGAACGCTACGAACGAGTTTGCTCAATCCATATTTCCACTCGATGTCACTCTGCGATACGATTCTCTGGTACGTATCGCTCATCATGGCGATCAAAAGATTTATCAGTATTATCACACTGACCAGCATATACAGCGAAAATGAGATCTATTTCAGAAAAGCGATAATTATTATTTATTTAGAAAAAAATAATCTGATCGTTCAATGAAATCTCTCATCGTGTGTACCTTGAAAAGATAAACAATCCAATCTGGCTGTAGTTTTTTCTTCAACGAAGTCATAAAATCTTCAGCGCCCTTTTCACCGAATATCGCGAAGAAAAGTTTCTCGGTAACGTCTATCGGACTTGCTAAAACTGTAAGAGGAGGAAATCATTTTATTATATTAACGAGTGTTATTCGATAAATAAAAGCAATCGTATGTCTTTCTATCGACACATTTAATACGTTACGCCGCATGACGAACCAGCAAAAAGTATCATCGACTGAAAGTATATAGTCAGCGTGACACCACTATACATACAATTATATTTATTATTATACTGTTTAGAGTTTGATTTTTAAAAAAATCGTACACAAATGCAAATCCCTAAGGGCTTTTCTTACATTATATTCATGCGACATGAAATACCTGCTTTTTTTAAAAAAAATTATTCATCAACAACGACAAAACGGAGCAACGATAATAATAACAGAGAAAACATGCCTGATGACGATGCTGATGTTGCAGTCTCTCTCTCATAATCATACATACATATGTGTGTATGTGGGTTTACAGAAATATATATGTAGGTATATGTAAAAATGTTCAACATTTCAAAGTGTCGAGACAAAGAAGGAGGTTCGTTCGGTGTAAATAATAATAATATATAATAATAGTAATTTGAGGATAATACACACATCATATATGTGTACGATGGTGGTGGGGTGCATGGTTTCATGCCTCTTATTTTTAAACGCATTCGTGCGTACTAAAACAACAAAATTGGTGCATGGCCCTTACGTTTGCTTAATCATTATCCTATTGATAAATAATCTTTTTATTCGCATGCCTCATCTCTTGAATCATCCTTTGAACGATACATATATGGTGTACTCTCTATATCGTCGCGAATAAACATCCCATCTCGCAGTTTTGTGCATGCATGCGTCAAACATCATGCACCTCGCTCTGGGGGATTATTTTTATTTATTCTACCGGGTGAAACTGAGAGATGAAAATGCAGAGACTTTTATTCTCAAAAGAGAAACGAGATGAGCCAAGATCTTTTTTTAAATCGGCTCTTTCGATCGCCCTTATTTTGTTTTTTTCACCTCCCACATCATCATCATCAACGACAAAGAAAATCAAGCAAATAACCCGTGTCGATCGATGGATCTGCACGCACATCACCATCAGCACATGCCACGCATCGCATTACAGTATCTCGCGGTATAGGTATTCCTTTTCCGGGCAACATTGATTCTCGATACAAGATTCCATGCTGCACCGTGTTAGAAAAAATATACACGCGCGCATACTCGTTGCATAACACATCTAATATTAAACTTGAAATAGAACAATGAGGGATGTCATGCATAATTTCAACATGATAAAAAACATCGAATAAACGATGAGTATACATATATATATAAGAATAATGAACTAACCAGCATCATTGTAACGATTTATCGGGAATTTTCCAAGTTGCGCCTGCTGAAAGTCCTTTCAGGTAGTTACACACACGCTACGCGATTTCATCATTATTCAGGATGCCTCATCATCCATGCATCCGTGATTTTCTCTTATTCCTTTTTTCATGTAAAAAACCATCAGGAGCTCCCCGCGTCGATCTATGTACATTGTGCTAATTCGTTTTTTCTTTTTAAAAATGTACATTTTATTCTTTTCTTATGGCTATTACACAGAATGTAACTGCTTATTATAGAGGACGTAAAAGTATAGATTTAATCATGAGCGTTATAGTGATGTATATGAAAAAGTAAGAAAAAATCGATCGATCGATCGATCGAACGTCGTACGCGCGGAGGAGATATTTTTCGTCGTTGCATCATCATCATGCATCAGTGATGACGCGTTACCGCATCAACATATTTTTGTTTGATAAAATCAAAAAGGAGTATATGATGTGGTACTTATTGTAGGTGGATGGAGGAATTTGAGTTTTTTCAATTGGTCTCATTGGCAATGGCGAGATGATGAGTAATTGGAGAGGATGATCCTTCCTGGATTATAACCGGGTGAGCGTCGGCGGAGTCCTTGCTGTGCTGTTCCTCGATGAGATTATTTTTATCGGCCTCGCCACCGTAGAGCTCTCGATATTTTCTTCTTACCGCATCCCAATCAACGACCGTATCGATTCTGAAGCCATTGTTGAAGGACAATTGACTCCCGAGCGGACTCAGATGGACGACCGAAAGGGCGACGCTGTCCTTGTGCGCGACTTGAGTTTTTTTTATTTTTCCCAGCCACTTTGTACCCATTTTCGTTCGCGGAGACATTTGTCCGGCTCGATTGAATCCCATCAGATGAATCAAAGACGGCCGCTTCTTCGACGATCTCTTTTTGCACAATTTCACGAAATAGCTGATCCAGCTGGTCAACAAATTCAGTGGAGACGGCGCTGTCGTCGTTCTGAAGTCAACATTTTTTCACACATCATATCAAACTGTATTGTACATACAATGCATGTATATTATATTTTTTAGAGGTGCATATGTGATTTTGCTTAAAAAGGCTATAATATATACCTCCTTCTTACAAAAGGAAGGTACAATGAGTATAATTTTTACGTATTTTCGTATCGAGATTAGAGAGTATATAGAGATGGATGGAGATGAGAGAGATGCATGAATGTAGGAGAGAAGAATTCTTTTACTTATATATTTTTTTTGTTTTGTATACAGTATAAAAGCGAAGCATAGATAAAAGTATAGGTGTATAATAAAACATGCTCCATGTGAGATATAGAGGGAGAGAGAGAGAGAGAGAGAGAGAGAGGAAGACTCGGCGGAGATCGAGGAGAATGATCGCATTCTATGAGACTACTACCATCAGTATAGCGGCAGCAGCAGCAGCTCGTCAACTCTTACCTGTGCATGTTTCTAATGAGTTTGCTCAATCCATACTTCCACTCGGTGTCAGATTGGGCTTGTATCCTCTGATACGTGTCGCTCATCATAGCGATTAGCAGATTAATCAGGACGACAACAGATACCAGTAAATAAACGCCAAACGTTATTCTGTAGAAGGCTTCGGTCCACTGGGGCTGAATACCAGTTCTCGAGGATTTGTGTATCTGTCCAAAGATCGCGAAGAAAAGTTCCTCGACCGCGTATATTGGACTCACGTTGACTGTAAATACGTCGTAATAATACACCATTTTTCGATAAAACAACAAAATATCCACACATATTATACTCATCATCATTATTTTCATCGTCTTTTCATCGATATTATATATGTATACTATATAAAGACACACCTCTATCTCCTCTGTATCCCCGACACATCTTTTCTTACGTGTATATATAACTTATACACTATATTATATATGTACATCATCACGTGTACACATTCTATACACACGTACATACGTCGTATTATACACATCAAAGTATTTTCTCATTCCTGATCGCATGCCGAATATCTACGCAATTCACATCACTATTATTATATTTATATCCTCAGCACTAAACCTCTACTATGGTATACATTTCGGCGTGTGTTTGAGTGTGTTAAATATTCCATAAATAAAAGATATAGATCGGTCATCGTGTGCATATTGTATTATGCTTTTTTCCATATCTCGAAAAAAGAAAAAAATATAAGTCGAGGGCGGTTATTCTCATTCTCATCTTATTTTCATCCGAATGGAAAATCCTTTTCCCATCATCTGTTTTACGCAAAGCTCATCTCGGGCCGATGCACATTCAAAATAATAAATTGCTCTGATGCTCACAATCGTTTGTTCAACCTCTTTTTCTAGCAGACACCTAGATTTGCTCTCATCAACATAAACATAAATATCCCTCTCGGGCGCATACGGACGCGCATGCAATGAGGCCCGGCGGATGCAAAATAAAATATAAGATCAGAGATACATTTTATTGCATATAGAATAAGAGATGAGTAAAGATCCGATATTACCTCTCCCCTCTTTTTTTATTCATCAACAATTAAGAGGTATATTAAGTATATAAAACGAAGGAAATCATAAAATAAATAATGTCACACAACAGATATATGCTGATGTGGTCGTAATATGCGATGGAGAGAGCGTAGTATACTACAAAATGGAAGCACCAATATTATTTATATCAATTTAAATGTTAATCTTACATTATTGAAAGATAGAGAGAGAGAGAGAAAAAGACCCGAATATGTAGAAAAAAAAATTAAGATAAAGAAGCTCATCATCTCTTTGGCGTCGCGAAAGCCGCCGAGCAATAACAAAATATCTCTGAATATCTGATGAAAAAATAAGTTGCCTATGTATAAGTATGCCACAGTTAAATCAGCCAATAAAAAATCCCCGCCTCGGCGATTTTTAATGAGATGCATCATCATCATATCGTCAAATTATATAATGTATACAATATATTTCTATAGTGTCTTACCGAGATCACGAATATCGTTACTTACGCATGGATGGAGAGTTTCAATAATGTATATACGGAAGCAGATTTTAATAAAACAGAGTCCCTGGTTGGCCACCCTCTGATGATGGTGGGTAAAAGTGCGGATAAATGGAATAAAACAAGTTCCTCCTGATATGTAAAATCTAGCCCGAAGCCCGAGGTGAGGACGATGAGAAAGCAAGTCGCTGCATGAGGGCATCAAGATGCGGAGGAGTGTTTATCGCGGCGCGCGTCGACAGGAGGAGCATAGCTGGGGTGATGGGAATGACGAATCAAACGGGAGGCGTCGAGGCTGTGGCAGGAAGCGTCGAAGCGTTCGAAGCGGTGGGTCCGATGATATCCTCCTCGTTGTCGTTATCCTCCTCCTTGTCCGGATCCTTCTCGGGCTCCTTGTCCGGTTCGTTTCCGGAAAGAATGAGATACTTTTTCCTTATCGAGTCCCAGTCAACGACGCTCTCTATTCTAAGGGCACTATTGAAGGACAATTGGCTTCCGAGGGGACTCAGGTGCACCACGGAGAGGGTTACGCTGTCCTTCGGACGAACTTGGCCCTTCTTCACTCGGGCCAGCCACTTTGCCCCCATTTTCGAACGCGGTGACAATCGTCCCGTTCTCTGAAGTCCCATCATGTGCACCAGCGACGGTCTCTTTCTCTTAGCCGCCCGTTGCTTGCACAACTTTATAAAGTAGACGATCCACGTTGTCATTAAATTCAGCGGTGACGGCGCAGTCGTTGTTCTGCAACATTTCAACCCCCCGTCCTTTTCTTCTTTCCGTTTTCTCATCTCATTCATCCCATCATCATATATATGTATATCCTACTACACCTCATTCTCCTCCTCCTCCTCCTTTTCGTCCTTCCGCATTCATATCCCTCTGGCTCTTTTATTCTTTTCGATTCTTCATATTTCTCTCCTTTTTTTTCTCAATTTTTTTTTACCCTCTTCTTTTACCGAATAGGAAAAAAAAACCCCGATAAAAATCGAATAAAAAGCCAAAAAAAAATCTCGTCTCCGCATCAATATGTACCGTCACTCTTCCTCTCTTCGCGTCCCTCCTCCTCCTCCTCCTCCTCATTATTCTTTTTATCTTACTTTTCGTCACATTTTCCATCTATGCTAAATAAAAATGTACGTCTATACTCTACAATAATAATTTTCCAAGATTTTATATTCGATCGTTTCAAGTAGAAAAGAAGAGAGAGTGAACAAGATTCAAGAAATTTTTATCAGGCTCAAGCGTTTTGTGTTTACAGAATTACAGAGAATTAATTAATGCTGAAATTGAGAGTTTGAGAGAAAGAGAAAGAGAGAGAGAGAGAGGAGAAAGAAGACAGATAATGCAGACGATCGATCAAGGATCTTCAAGAATAACGTGTTTTTTTTTTCTTTTCTTCATGGAAAAAATAGTGAAAAACTCATCGTCGAGGGATGAGCCTTAGAAATACGATTAGATATAGATCTTGAATATCCTCAATTGAAGCCTCGCTGCTGAGCGTGAGAGTGCTCTTGCTGGCAGATTATTGAAGAATAATAATAAAAGATATATTGCATATAGAGATAAGATTGAGAAAGGGGGTCGTAAGTATATTATATTAAACGTGTGCTTGAGAGCAGTATCAGAGAGTAAAATAAGATAAAGAGAATTGAATAGAGAGAGAGAGAGAGGAAGAAAAAGTTGAGAGATAAAAGTAAAAGAGAGGAGGATGGTGATGATTAGGCGCGAGAGGAGGTTATACATATATGTACCATATGTATATACATGTTATTAAATATCATATATATTGTATGAATAATAAAATGAAAAAGAGAGGAATCGGAAGGATATACGTATATTTCTTACCTGTGCATATTTCGGATCAGTTTACTGAGTCCGTATTTCCATTCAATGTCCGATTGTGCCTGTATCCTCTGGTAGGTGTCGCTCATCATGGCGATAAGAAGATTAATTAACACCACTACCGAGACCAACATGTAAACTCCGAATGCCAGCTTGAAGAGGACCGAGGTCCACTCCGGCTGCATCGTCTCGACTTTGAGCTCGCTGTGGGTTGTCTGGCCAAAGACAGCGAAGAACAGATACTCGAACGCGAGTACGGGATTCATCTTTACTGCAATTCGAGTTAACGAGTTTGTGTTTTTTTTCTGCTCGCTTCTTCTTCTTCTTTTACTTTTTTTTTCAACTTTTTCTTATTTCTTTCCATTTTCGTTTTTTCTTTTGCGACACTTTTTCTTTCTCTTAATACTCATTCCGCATGAAAGAGTGTCTCTTAGGCAAGACTTGCTACGCGTGTTTTTAACGTACGAACGAACATGCTCATGCTTTTTTATTGACACGAATATATTGCAGCCATGCTCGGGGCTTGCTGACGACTTTTTCAAACATCGCAAATATATGCTCTTTTCGTCAATGACAATTTTGCGCTTTGCATGCCATCTTGCAACAGGCTCGATCACACACAACGCTTTTCCTTCCTCTCATCTCCTTTCTTTCTTTCTTTCTTTTTTCTATACATCACGATGCGGTATTTCGATTCTTCCGGTTCTTCTCCGTTCACTGAGATTCGACCTAGTCTCTTCTGCGGGCCTCAATCATTTTTTTTATCAAAGCCTTTTTGCATGCATATATGTCTGATTTATTTGCCCTCGGCGTTATTTTTCTTCTCCCCCCGGTGCTTCCTTCCGCTTTATCCTCTCGGAATTAATTCCCGATACAATTGGCGGCGCGTATTTTACATATATATATAGACGTAAATCTCTTTTTTTTTCTTTTCATTTTCTGGTGCGACAATTATACACGTCGATGAAAAAGATGAAAAAAATAAAGAAAAGAGAGATCTTTTTCAATGATATCCATAATTAATGAGCACGCGGCGGTCAGAAAAATCAATCGTATCGAGGGGAATGTAATCAATCGGGAACGCATCAATATATAAGATATCATTTTGTTGAGAAATACCCACGCGCGGATATGCGTGTGTAACAATTAAACATATACTACGATATTATTCGCAGCAATCTAACGAATATATATATATATATATATATATTTGCTTCAAGATACTGATGATGATCGAGGAAAAAAACATACAAAGTGTACTCGATGCAGATGATTTTGAAAAACTCGAGATTTTCTTCTTTTCCATCGAGAGCGTCTAAAAGATGATTATACCATATAAAATACTAAATGTGTGTGTGTGGGGTAATTTTTATAGATTTCGTCAGATTCTCGACAGAGGTTTCTCCAAAAATGATATCACATTATTCTCCCGAAGATATAATACGTATAACGGGGTGTTGACTAGATATATTCTCATCCAACCAGCATTTCCTCATCGCCCACATTGATCTCTTCAATAAAAAAGGACAAACAGCAGCAACGATGCGATGACATAAATATACTTTTGCTATTATCATTGAATACAATGTAAATATGCTGAAATTTATGAAAAATCGTAGCGCCGCGATTCTTGTTTTGCTTCTTTGCTTGCTGCTTCTCAACGAGAGAAAGAAAAAAAAAACATTCCAAGAGGAGACGTGCAGCATCCCAAACAGAGATATATGCACAAACCATTATGATTATCGTCGTCGTATAACACGTTTCTTTTTTATTCCGGGATTTGTTCTTTTCCCATTATCTGATGCTGATGCCCATCATCTATGCACTATGCATTAACGATACAATAGATACAATATAGAGATATTCGCTTTTTTGTTTGTTTCTTTTGTTTCTTCTCAGGCAAACAAACAGTCTTGGCAGGCAACAGAGAGAAAAACAGAGAGAGCAGAGAGTGAGAGATAGAGAGAGTGCGTGAGAAAATGAAAAAGAAAATAAAATAAAAGAAGAATCGAACAAATATAACACAGAGATAGACGCGCGATATGATTAAAAAATAATGCATTGCAGACACGGGGACGACAACACCGAGGCAAGAGCATTTTCCGGCGCGCATTCCCATATGGCGTTTAATTCTTTGTAGTAGAGTTTGTGCGTATACTTGTATATATATATTCGTTCCTCCTTTCATTGTATATATGTGAGTATAATATAATGTATCAATTGTATATATGTTTTCGTCATCATTTTCTTTTTACTATTATCTCTATTGTTCGACACGTTGTTCTGTTGTTTGTTTGCTCTGCTCTCTGTTTTGTATACAAAATATATGTATAATATTGTCTGTTGTTGTTTTATTGTTTTGTTGATTGCCGCAGCCCGCAGCAAGACTTACAATCTCGGGTGCTATCGTCACAACACTCATTCTTTTTCTTGTATCGTCCATAGCGGCGTTGAGGCGCCGGTGCTGGCGTCTTTATCCACTCCGTATAATTGGCCAACAAATCTATCATTGCATCAATTCAGCTCGGTTATACGTAAACCTCTCAGCGCTCTGGCGATCGGTAATATATATGACACATTTTTTATACAATTCAAAGAAATAATAATCATCTCCTCGCTCATTCTTTTGATATCGCGTTAATAAAATATTCAAAAGTGATGATCGAAATGATTTTTACTTTCAAATCAAGAAGATGCATGCAGCGTATATGTATATACAATATATGAGCCTCATAAGGAGATATTGAACTTTGATTGAGGCAGGATTAAAATAATAAATGTAAAAAGAGAATAATAATAATAATAATATAGAGTATAGAGCGCGAGTATAGGTTTTGCGAGGAGCGAGATCGCGTGGCCGTATAGCGACACGCGCGCAGTATGGACGCGCGCTCTCTAGCTCTCGCAGCGAGCTACCATCATCAGCAATCGCTTATCCTCAGCACTCTCTCGTCTGATGCCCGCTTTTCATCAACTACATATGTATATACGTAAAATTAATAAAAAATATACATGTAACATGATGTATATACGTATTGTTATATTGCTGATGTGATATATACTGATGAGGATGAGATGTAATATTAACGCGATTATTGGTATCTTATTTTGTTATTTATTCTTTTTATAATCCCTAAATATAATTTTGGATTTGAAAGAGATACGCATAATAATATATGGGGTTGATGGTGATGATGAGGAAGCAAAAAATATAAAAAGAGTTTTTTACCTTCGGAAAAGGGGCCTCTCTTCGAGTTACCCTGGTCGAGACTTCTTTCACCGTTTTTGAAGGCCTGATTGAGAGCGACAAAGTGCATGGAGAAGCCAAAGACAAATATGGCGAGTACGGCGAGAAACCGGGCAAGATCCTTCATGAGATTGCCTATGATGATGGCCCAGGGTCCGAAGAGATGATGAAAGGACAAAAAGTCGAGAATCTGGACGCAGGCGAGGAGGAAGCTCAGAGCGAATAGCTGATTCCGGAGGTAGATGAGCGTTGGCCAGTAGTATCGGGAGACCCACAAGTAACAGACGAGATGAAAGGCAACTCCGAATATACCGAAGAGGAGCACCGCGAGCTTTATCCAGCCGAGGCCGCTCTTGTCGCTCGGATTGGTGAGCTCGAAGAGCAACAGCCCCGAGAGCATAACCAGGAGGCACCACTCGTACCAGTAGGGCTCGAGCTCCTTACGGAAGGCCGGAGATATCGGCGTTATACCGACCAGCAGTAGAAATACCATGAGGTAAATGTGGGAGGTCAGGTACGACATGAATTTTATAATCGGTACGTTGTTGTACTTGTGACCGAGTGGTAGGGCGAACGCGATCCAGACGAGGGGATTTATTATGAAAGCTATAAAGAGGAGCATCGTTCGAAAAGCGTTCCAGTTTAGACTTCCCTGCCAGAGTTCTTGAAGGTAACGCTGGACGACCGTGTGGGCGATAACCTCCTTCTGCTCGTTCTCGATCAAGACGTCGAGAAACTCAACGTTACGACGGTCCATCGAGGTCAATATTCGACCAGCTGAATCCGCCCCGGCCGCCAGTGCCAATAATTCCGTAGCCATACCTTCGCACTGCTTTCCCGCTGCTATAAGATCCTTTGCTCTCTCTTTTTCCTTCTCCGATAATTTCATATAGATATTTGAGAGCTTTGCCGCCGTGTCGACCGGTGCCGGAGATACCAGAACGAATTCCTCGATCGGTTTGTTATTGTGACTCTTGCTGCATACCATCATATTGTAGACGAACTGCGCGAATTCATATTCATCATTTTTCATTGAAAATATATTACTTGCCATCAATATATCCTTCAACTTTTGTTATTATTTATTTAAAAAAATTCAAAATATATACTTACCCTTCTGTCTTCCATGAGAGCATAAGTGTCGTGCTCCTTTTCCATGAGATATTTGAGGACGTCGTTGTGCCCTTCGGATGCGGCGAACCATATAGGGGCGCTACCTAAATTTGTTTCGCTCTTTGGAGAGGCTCCGCTTTCAACGAGAAGCTTGACGACCTCGAGGTAGCCCGCCCGAGCGGCGCAATGTAGCGGTGTCCACCCATTTTTGTCGATCGCGTTTATCTCCGCGCCTTGACCCAGCAACACTTCGACCATCTGATAATGCCCGTGAGTCGCGGCGATATGCAGCCCTGTTTTTCCATAACGATCCGCGCTGTGCAACAGTTCCGCTGATCTGCTCAGAAGCAATCCTACCACCGTTATGTGACCACCGAAACACGCCAAGTGCAAAGGATTGAATCCATTCTCCGTCGTCGCAGCTTCAACCTGTTTTCGATGCGACATTACTCTCTCTCTCTCTCTCAAAATGCCCCCTTATTTTTTTTTTAATTAAAAAATCTCATAATACCTGAACACCCGCTGAATTCAGTAGTAAACGAACGACGTTCTCGTTACCGGAATAAGCTGCCAGATGAAGGGGCGTCATTCCCGATTCCGTGCCCAATTCACCAACCAACGAACCACCGGTCGGCGGATCCGATTTTACCGTTCCAGGCACGTGAGTCAATAACTCTCGTACCGTATCTGCGACATTTTTATATTTTCTTTTCTTAAAATATTATTCAAGGAGGCTTTTTTACAATCAATGTGGCTGCATGAATTTTGATTGTTGAGCATAAAGAGAGAGAGAGGCGATGGATCGATATATGTACATCAGTGTGTGGTCGTAATAAAAGTAAGCTTTTTCTTAAAAGATCCGAGATATCGTACTCGAGGGGTCTCGATGAGTATAGCTTCGGAGTAAAGCGCGCGCCTTGCGTGTGATGCAAATTATCCGAGACCTTGTTCGCATCAAGGTTTGCCAATATCTTGCTTCAGATCTCTTCTCGTGACAAAAAAGAAAGGAAAGAAAAGAGAAAACACTAACCGGCTTGTCCAAAATAAGCTGCAACGTGGAGTGCGGTTACACCCAACTTTTTACTGGATATACGAAGAGACTGAGATGATCTCATAACTTCGAGAACCTGTCCATGGCCGTGTTGAGCGGCGAGATGAACGGCGGTGAAACCAGCTCGATTTTCATCGGCGCAGGAAGCACCGGCTCGTACGAGGGCGCGAACGACCTCGGCGTGGCCGCCTTCGGCAGCCAGCTGGAGGGGCGTCGCCTCGGTAAGCTTGTTCCTGGCTGAGATAACGCCCTGACGATCGAATTTCATGAGTTCCTCGATGACCTTTACGCTTCCCTGCATCGCGGCGATGTGGGCGCAGGTATTTCCGTCTTTCGTGCAAGCCATGACGAGGCTCGGGTGTCTCTGCAAAAAGAGCTGAGCGACTTCCGAGTAATTGTTCATCGCGGCGGCATGAATCGGCTTCTGGCCCTGATCGTCGGTCGCGTCGATGCTCGCCCCGAGCTCGAGTAACAATTTGCAAACTTCCAGCTGACCGGAGGCAGCCGCGAGGTGAAGGGGCGTCTGCTTCCGCAGGGTTAAAACGTCGATAGCCGCGCTGTGATCCTGCACGAGGAACCTAACGAGATGCGTGTATCCGTTCATCGCGGCGAGATGAAGGGCCGTTCTGCCGACCCGGGACTTGGAGTTGATGAAGGCCTTGCTGGCTAGCAGAGCGTCGCAGACCTGGAGATATCCGTGCTCCGCCGCGAGGTGAAGAGCCGATCTACCCTCGAGATCGAATACGTCAACCCGGGCGTGATTCGCCAGGAGGTTGCTCACGAGCTCCATGTGTCCACGATGGGCTGCTATCAGCAGCGGCGTCCAGCCAACGGCGCTCTGTCTGTTGAGCGCTTTTTGAACCTCCGTCGCCGACATGTGGGAAATCATTTCCGAGAGTACCTCGTTGTTCCCGGCAAGGGCGCAGTAGTGAAACGCCGATTCCTGGGCTACTCGCGTCTGCAGGGAGACGTCCGCCCCACCCTCGAGGAGGGCCCGGACGACCGCCCGATCGTCCCCCGGTACGAAAACTTCCGCCGGATCTATCTGAGCGGCGTAGTGGAGGGCGCTCGCTCCCTCGTTCGTAACGCTGTTTACGTACGCCGTTGCGACTTCCGTACCTTTTTTATCCTTTGCGAATTCGATCAGCTGCTGCACCACCGCCGATCGGCATCCTCGACAGGCCAGATGCAGAGCCGTTTCCCCGTTCTTTTCATTCAGTATACATATGTAGCTTTTTCATTTGAAAATACAATAATTTATACAAACTTGATAAACACGTACCTTTGACTTGTACATCGGATCGCCACCGTCCTCCAGAAGGAGCAGGAGCGTCGCCAAATTTCCGTTACTCGCTGCAACGTGGACGGGTGTTTGACCGTCGTCGGTAGCAAGATTCGCTCCTGCTCCCGATTTCAGCAGCATGAGGGCGCACCTGTCACCATCCGGGACACGTGCCGCAATGTGCAGCGGGGTTTCCCTCATTTTTCCACCCCGAACGTGAACCTCCGCGCCGTATCCCAAAAGTGTCTCAACCACCGCCGGTTTTGCGCTCTCCACCGCTATGTGCAACGCCGTATAATTGTCATTTGTCGTCGCGTCGACCTGATCAAATGGACGTACACGTGTTTCTTTTATTTTTTTCTCTTTCTCATCTCTTTTTAATAAAACAAAAAAAAAATAATAAGTATATTATCTGTATGATCGCTCTTGACCTTTTCACCGCGTTGCAGGAGGGTGCTAATTATTCCGACATGCCCGTATCTCGCTGCGGTGTGAATGGATCTGGCTCCGCGTTTATTTGGCATATGAAGATAAACTCCTTTCTTGAATAGCATCGTCGCGCATTCCGAGTGTCCGTTCAAGGATGCTATGTGCATAAGGGTCGAACCGTCCTTCGTCCTCTCGAAGATGCTCGCTTTGAACTTGTCGGCCAATAATTCGATAACCGACGCGTGCCCGTTCTCGGCCGCCAAGTGCATGGGCGTTCGATCTTGATGATCCGCTATCGATGCCGATGCTCGTACCCCGTAAAAATATTTAACCAGGGTCTCATCGCCCTCCGCGCTCGCGATGTGCAGAGGCGTTTGTCCTTCACCCTAAAATTCCATCACATACATATACATACATGTTCCTGATCATCATTTAACTATTCGAAAAAATAATCAAGTTTTATTTTTTCAAATCTCGAGAAATTATAGCACATTACTTTTATTATGAACGGGCTTAAATATCTCCAACTTACGTTCTGCGTGTCAACGGAGGCACCGTAATCGACGAGAATTCTAACCATGTCGACGTCTCGTCTTCTCGCTGCGAGATGCAGGGCTGTGTCACCCGCGGGTGTCGTTGCGCGAACCTGTTCCGATGCTTGTTGGGCCAAAAGTTCACGACACATTGACTGATTGCCCGCCTCCACAGCCAACAGCAGCGGTATCCTTCCTCTCTAACATCATTTTCCCCCCAAACCCAAACCCTTATCTTACTAATTTATGTATAATAAGCGCCGATATAATGATGATGCAGATACATAATTGGGATCTGACATTCGGAGCTTTTATTCGTTGCATCTCTACTTCGGTCTTCTGTATATCCTCTGTGTCGGATCCCAATTATTGCTCTGCTTCGCTTCAGGGCATTTTATCAATATCTAATGTTGGAGAATAAAGATATGAGGTAACCTCGGACGTCTCCGCTCTCGTAGAAATAATTCCTTCTGCCTTGATACTATTGACGAGATTACGAAAATTTCGGGCGATGCCGGCTTGAAGCCGATTTTTCTGGATAAAATCCGTAAACGATGACGAGGAAGCAGTAGTGTCCGATTTATCTGAATTTTTATCGGCATCCTCGGATAATTTACCTGACATAATTTTATCATAATGGCATTTTTGGCAGACTCAAAAATTAACCCAAACCTTAACAAGTATATATCAATAAAGCTTATATGTATGTAGCAAGCGTTTTCGCACGTCTCTACTCGACGGTCTCGTCGCGAGAACTAAACTCTTTTCTTTTTTTTTCTATTTCGTCATCCGTTTGGTCGTCGTCGTCGTCGTCGTCGTCGCCGGGCGTTTCAGTAAGTAACCGTAAACCACATCAAAGAGGACATTTTTGCATCGCCCGTTTCCCGCGATCTCATTGTCGTTACATCCATTGTCTTTCATCGGCTAGTTTTATCTATTATATATGTATATGTATATAGATACGTAAATTGGAGAAAAGTTGGATCCACATCGCGACCTTGAGTGACAGATCGATCGAATGTCGTTATCCGCGATTGAAAAATAAATGTTCTTATTCGGGGGGGACACTATATTGGCGCGTGGGTCAAAAAAGCCAGGCAGAATATGGAGTTTTCTCGACGCGGTGCCAGGCTGCGATACCTCGGGTAAACCCTACCGTCACGCAAACCCGACGCCAATCTTCTCTTTAACCCCCTGACCCTCTCCGTCCCTACCGCGTTCCTTATTCTTATACACACCTCCTATACACGTGCGCGCATCATTTACATATTGCATCTGTTTTCTATATACCATGCATGTTTGATTGTAATACAATGTAGAATGGAGGTAGAATCGGACGACCGTGCGATGCGACGAGCTGTGTTGTTGCGTTGCCGCGTCGTCGTTGGAAACATATAATTTTTATCGCCTCATTGCGTTCGTCTTGGCTTGACAATATATTTTATTTTTATATAAAATAAGTATGTAAGAAGAGATGAATGAAATTTGAACGGGGCTGTGGATAAAAGATTTTCGCAACTGTGTTGGGAAAGAACACACGGGTTCATCACAACGGAGAATCACATCAGAGCGAGATACTATGATGTATTAAGTAGTAGTAGTAGTATTGATTATCCTGTATATCCTTTTGGATTTTTACAGCCGACTCACAATTCTGCCTTATCTACAACCTTCCGTTTACCAGTCTTCACCCCCCCCCCCCCTTTTGCGTCTGAAGCCGACTTCCGCCCTAACCTGTATCGCAGTCGCACATGTTTGAACATGGGCACGGGAAAACTGCAGAAAACCCGTGTCGATACATTCGGTGACGTTTTGGATTTTTCGTAGTTGTCAAACGTCGAAAAACCCAGAAAAAATCACCTCCCGCTCAGCGCCGACCCGTTAGCCGATGAAAAGTTAAGCGGTCACCCATCCAAGTATTGGCCGCAATCAATGGCAGCTTAACTTGTGGGAACGCCGAAACTCAACATCGACCACGCCGGGTTCAGGACTGTCGGTCTTACTATGATGTATACATCAATATGGCGATTGATGGGTGGATTTGATTCATACTTTTTTAACAATTGCCCGACGCATTTATTACATTTTTTGCGTATATCTAAGAAGGAGTGATTCGAGAAATAAGGATCGCGATGAGGAGGAGGTTGTGCGCGGCGTGCCCTCAGAAAAATTGTTTCATATACAAATAAAAGATGAATAATGAAAAGACTCACTCCATCGACTTTGAGGCGAATGTCTCGTCCAGCGGCAGACAAAAGAGCTCGCAATATTGAAGTCGCCGTACCTGTTTGCCTCGACGCCACCAAGTGAACGGCTGTTTGCTGCCTTGACTGATGCAGTCATTCAAATTTTTATTCAAACAAAATGATTAGATATTTTTCCTTTTCTTCAAAACAGTCTCAAAAATGAAATTTATATTCTCCATTTTGTTAAAAAGTAAAAGTTTTTTAGTAAAAAGAAGCAGAGAGAAGAGAGAGAACGGATAGTGTGTGATGAATAAAATGACTCACTCCACCGGTGGCGTACGGATCAACCCCCTTTTTCGAGAGTAACAATTTAACGACGTCCTCTCGCGAGTACATTGCCGATATGTGAAGAGCATTGTAATTGTCCTGCGAAAAGTACAAAGAAAAAATTATTTCATTTTTTCTACTACTACTACTACTACTACTATATACTTTATGCATCAGTCAATTGATGTTTATTAATAATGTACCTATTATTTGCGACACGGATTTTTATCTACATTATATTTGTTGACAGAACTTTCGAACGGTCAATAAATAATTGGAATGACAAGCAGTAATTGAGCTTTTAAAAAAATAATACATGATGCAGGGGATGAGAGAAGAGGGGCCCCGCGATATGTCAGTTGGTTCCGAATGGGCGAGCTTACAAAAATAAGAAGCAGGGCTATGTATAGGTTAACGAAGCCATCTCGGAGGCTTTCATAAAAATCATCAAATATAATACGGCCCGGAGTCACATCAGGTATTGCATATCATCATCAGTACCGGCGCGCCCATCACTTTTATCATCGTATCAAACATATCCATAGCACTATCGGCTCCTCTTTTACTTTTCAACAGCAACGACTGATCTCATCCTATTCAGCAATTACATACCTACGACGCGTATTATTTTAAATCATTGAAGAATATGACGACTCTCGGTGGTCTCGAATTTCCGAAAAAATATTTCAAAAATCTATATACAACGATGTAGAGGTTTTTTATGTAGGGTAAGGGGGGGTGGGGGCAAAGTGGGGTACCCCAAAAATTTGGTCAAAATTTTCACTATTTCAAAACTTGATAAAATTTAATATTAAATCGTCTTTTTTTTGCTAAGAACGTTATATTTGGTGATTTAGAAACACATTTAAACAAAAATTAAAGTTAAAAATCAATTAACATAGCAAATCCAAAAAGAAGATTTTCTTTGGGAATGAAACACATTCAAGCAAAAATTAAAATAAATCATTAATTAATTACTTGAAATAAGACATTAAAGCTAATAGTAACTTATTAACAAATTAAGGAAAAAAATTTTGCGTACTTTTTGAAAAGGTACCATATATTGACCGCTGAAAAATTTTTTTTTCTCATGATAATGTTGTTTCTTTTCTTCAATTGTGATTGAAATACAAAAGATTCAGTATATTTAAACCCTTGTGTAGTAAGTTATTTATTTGATACAATGATAAATAATGGCGTATAGCCTTAACATGGATCAATATCTGAATTTAAATAGTATATCGAGAATATCTCGTGGGGTCTCCGTATTGAAAGTAATAACCGATGCGTAGACGAACACGTCTCACGCCAGAGTGCCCCGTCTTTGCGGGTACCGAAGCCTCCTTCTCCCTGCGTCATAAAAAAGGGCCCGTGATGCCTCGGTCAGCTAGGGGTGCCTAACTCGTCATGTCTTCGACACATGACTCCTAAGGGTAGAGCCTCTCGTCTCCTTCGTTTTAAAGAAAGGGAAAAATTCCTTTCCTACACTTGAAATCGGAAATTTTTCTTAAGGGGTTACATCTAGTCATTGGTCGAAAAAAAGGACGTTTTTTCGAATTTCTTTTTGGTTAAATGATTGTAGTTTTCCAACTGTTTCTTTTTCCATAGTGAAGGGTATATTGTTTACTATGTTTCATAATTTTTGTAGTGTAAAAAATCTCAAATGTAACAGATATAATATACATATTTAACGGACCGTTGTCCAAAAAAAAGGCCTTCCACGGTGACCACTATATCTTCTCCACCGATCATCAGAAATAAAAAACCAAATAGATTAATTTTATGTATCGTATTACCTAGTCTTTGATCGAAGGATTTGATAAAAAATTAATTTTTGAAAAAATGGTCGGCGGTTAAAAGTGAAATTCTAAATTTCTTCGAAAAAATCACTTCATTTTCCTCGATATAAAAAAAATTATGCATCGAAAAAAAAAAAATCCTTCGATCAAAAGTCCTCGCTTTGCCTCGGACGACAATTACATGTGATCTGTGTGACGGGAAATATCGTCTTTGCCTGTTCGAGACCCCGAGCTGGGTCAAATTTTGGCGCGTCGTATAAGATCTTTCGATCTCAATATATTTCAATATCGAAATTACGAATTCCCCCTCTCGTTATCCCTACTCGACAAATTTGTCGATGTAAGTCGAAAGAAGAGAGACGAAGAATAATTTGTAATTATGTGAATTGAACGTGTGTCGACTGTTACAAGAGAAATTTGTCAAACAAAGAAATAAACTGCAAGTACCGTAATTTTGTTCAACATTTACGATCTTTTATTCCACTCTGTGATTTGGTCCTCCAACGGAACTTGCTTTCTCTTGCTCCTCTTTCTTAATTCGACTATTCCTTTATAGCTTTATAGCTTATAAATTGCATAGGTTTTGCTAGTTTCGAAAAACTAGTAATCGTAATCGTCGTAAATTAGTTAATCAATTATAAATTCGTCAAAGAGCCCTGTCAGCCGAAGGACCACAGCCGCGGCAGGTGAGGGAAAAGAAATCCCGTCTCATCTGAGACCTTCCTTATTTTACTGCCCTTGGTGTGTAATATACTATTTACTATGAAACAAAAGACAGAGCGAAACCTGCAATCGTTTTCCCAAAAAAAAATCACAAAAACTCGCCTTTATTTTCGGCTGACGACTAGATGTAACCCCTTAAGCACCCCATTTTGCTCTCTTCCCCTATACGCCGGCGGGTTAAATAATCTGACCGCGAGTGTTATTTTGATCGAGTGTAGGCGTATATTGCATATTTTGTTCATTATATTTGAACGTTATCGGTTCGAGCGATCGAATTTGACTCCCTTCAAGCTGCCTTCTTTGATTTGAAATAAAGATTCGTTTTTCTTCGTTATATATCGTCCGACTGATGACCGAGCGCGACCTACTTACATCGCGCCAGCGGAATAATAACACCTGCCCCTTTTCGAGATTAGTTATTTCCTTATTTTTTATTTTTCCCTCCGTTATTCTAATATTACAGTATAAGTTGGCCTTGGCCCTCTAATTTTTATTCTTATTCATGCAACACTCAAACGAATAAACGTATAGATATCTATAGTTGAAAAAAGAAAAAAATCTTACATTGTTACGCGCTCCAACATCAGCTCCAAGATCAATCATCCGATCCAAGAAGGCTGTTCTGTTGTCTTTTACAGCGTACATAAGTGGTGTCATTCCGGTCGTCTGCATCAGGATGAGAAAGAGAAGAAGAAAAGTAACAAGAGCGATGCGTTAAATATAATTACATATAATGATCGATCGGAATGACGAACCGGATCCATGACACCGGCGAGAGGCGCGGTGAAGGCATCCTCTCCGGCGCTCTGGACATTTTTTTCGATCGATTTGAGCAGTTGATCGCACGGGGCCCATTCACCGCGGCTCGCGAGACCGAGAAGCCTCTGGGCAGCCTCTCTTGCCGTTGCTCCCGCTGATCCCGGCTTGCTTCCGGGCTGGGACGGCTCCGCGTTAGCTCCTCCGGCACCGTTCGTCCCTCCTCCCGTCGAGACCGATCCACCATCCTCTCTCCCTCCCGCGGGACTCTCCTCCTTGCTCGATGTGCCCTTCTTGTTATCTTCCTTCGTGGCCCCCGTTGGCTTATTCATCTTGTTGCTTCCGCCGCCGCTACTCATCTTATTATCCTATTTATTATTCTTCCTGATGATGATGATGATGATGATGACGATGATACCCGGCCTTCCGAACTTTTACCCCATTCACTCGCTCCGTGTGTTTGATGTGTATTCATCCGCGCGAGAA
This sequence comes from Cremastinae sp. B BG-2022a, assembly GCA_030522605.1. NCBI lineage: Eukaryota > Metazoa > Arthropoda > Insecta > Hymenoptera > Ichneumonidae > Cremastinae sp. B BG-2022a. Next base: position 30,995 of record JAPYYX010000979.1, read on the forward strand.
CTTACCCTCTCGACCCTCGCCTCCTCATGCATCTCATCACCCATCTTCTGCTTTCGCAATAATATTCATTTTCATTCATTTACATCTTCAATTTTATTTCAATTATTAACTTTTTTTATATCACTCTCATTCTTTGCTCTGATGCTTACGCACATCGACACCGTTATTCATTAAAACGTATACAGATAAAAGTTGAGCACATGCGCACGGATAATGGCGGATAATAATATAGAATAAATATATTTCATTGGAAAAACACTGCACTTTTAACTGATAAAACTTGTTTACTTGTATTTTTAAATGTTTTTAATATTGTCCTCGTCATCCCGAAAATGATGAATCCCGGCGGCGGTACTTATGACGACGTAAAACAGGAGAAGAAGGCTCTTTCGCACTGGTTTTAGTGCGCACATGACCTGGTGGTAATCCTCGGAATTCTGAGCAAGTTTCGAAAGGACTTTCGTAGGAGGTCGGGCAAGAAGAAAAGGAGGGGTTGAGGGAGACGGTTTTAGAATGAGGTTCGGTGAGTAACGGGAGAATCGACCAATGGCTGTGCCCCATCACCGGGGCTAGGGAACTTTGTTGAGAGCGGATACACGCGAACTACTCGCGGATATAGAGAGGTGCAAGACTGTGTGACCAGCGAACGTAAGAACACAACGACGACGCGACGTGAGTGATGTTCAGGCGGGAGCTTTCAAGGCAAATTTCAAATTTCTCGGTATTCGTGCCTGATTTACGTTACGCCGCGAGGATGTATTCGTCCTGCTGATGCTGATGGAGAAGTATAGGAGCCAGACTGCGCACTCTCGATCGTACAAACGTGCACCAGATCGTGCAACACACACTCATCACTCTCTCTCTCTCTCTCTCTCTCTTTAAGAACGAGGCCTCGGAGGGGAACATTTTTTTTCCTTCCTTCTTTCTTTCTCTCTTCCTTCAGGGAGGTAGAGGGGACGGGGAATAAGACCCAGCAGGCCACGTCGACACGCGACTTCCGGTTCAGAGGGTAGACTCGAGCACGCCATCGCTCGGGGTACAACTCTGAGCTTACCTCTGCTAAACACACATACATACATTTATCTTCGTATTATGTTATAACATACATATGGGTATATTTTGTATAATTATTATACGCGTAACATTGTATACAAATAAAAAGAGATTTGCACACTTGTTAATTCGTCCCGTCTTGAGACGACCAGCACACCTCATTGTTTTATTTTCACATTCATCCCCCATATACGGGCTACTTTTATACGTTACAATAGATATTCTATGTGTATATAATAATAATCGCGTTTTCGTTCATCAAATTCGAGATAGAATAATGTACTTTGTTGTAACTCTTTTATAAAGTCAGTCGAGGCAAACGCGCCCTGTGCGCGAGAGAGACAAGCAGGTTATCGAGAGTCAATTGCTGAGAGAGAGAGAGAGAGAGAGAGAGTTTCGAATCGTCTTTCGAAATACTGTCATCCGCCGTTTATATAGATGAAGCGTGGCGACATATTCTTTTATCTTATTGTCGCTTGATTAATTTAGCGTCTATAAACTTTTGAATCTTGTATGTACTCTATATATTTTTGAAATATAGAGACATCTTGACTCTTGGCGAGTGAATGAAACTCGTTGCTCTCTCTCTCTCTCTCTCTCTCTGTGTCTGTGTCTGTTTCTCTCGGAATAATTTATTCTTCAAGTACCGCGCTGAGAAGCGAATTATATAGTATAGACGCAATATTTTTGGAACGTCGCGATACTTTCCAGCGCGATCGACGTTACGACAGAGTTTTTCTTCTTTTTGCTGAGAATGTACAATTAAAATCGATATTTTTAATTGAAAAATCTGATAGACTCTCATCTCAACATCAATAAGAGTGAACGGGGAAGAAAATAAAGTGAAGGTGCATCTCAGACAAGTTTGAAAAAGTCGAGGCTATCGGAATAAGGATCGACTGTCTCATTGCATCGCTGTGACAAATGGGCGAGAAACCTCTTTTGGAGTCAACGATCGGTAAACTGTTGGATAGTGCTGTGGAAAAATGATGAAATGGAGAGTGCTTGGTATCAGTGGGGCAACATCAAAGGCGAGATTGAGTCACAGCCGAGTGCTTCGAAGGGCCGAAAAGCTGGCAGAGAGCCGGCCTCTTAAAATGAGGTCTCAAGCGCGGCGACAGAATCGCTCTGTGCATGATGGGGACCGAATCAAATATCGAGTGGTTCGATCGGGATAAATCCTGCCTATTGTATAGACAATCCGAGATCGATTATTGCCTCGAAAAGGTTATTGGGGCGCGTGCCGCTGTCACCCCTCAACCTTTCAAAACTCAAAATTATTCCGAAATGCTCTTATCTTTAAAAAAATATCTATCTCATCCTTATATCATTACATCATGCTGATTCTTATACAATTGAACATTTAATTATTTTGCCTCTATTTCACTTTCACATATGTCGTCCATTATTTAGCTGATGAATAATATTTTCAAATTATTATTAATGCGATACGGGTATAGCTGTCTTTTAATTTTCAGCAGAATCGTTTAATTGAGGTATATATAGGGGAGGGGGGCAAAATGGGGTACTTAAGAAAAATTTCCGATTCCAAGGGTTTAAATATGCTGAATTTTTCGTTTTTTAATCACAATTGAAGGAAACAAATTCAATTTTCAACTGAAATAAAATTTTCATGAGAAAAAAATTTTTTT